>JAQZBX010027134.1:0-28542 GCA_029593785.1 Cabassous unicinctus
TAGCTAAAAGTAAATAAATAAATAAATAAATCCTTAAAAAAATGCATGGGGGAGGAAGATCCGAATTATAGTTAGTAGTAATACTTTGACAATGCTCTTTCTCAAGATTTGTTAACAAATGTTTCACAACAATGCAGGGTGTTTGTGGGGGGGTGATGTGTGGGAGTCCTGTATGATGTTATGCATGTTTGTTTTGTAAGTTCATGATGTTTACTAAACACTTACAGTTTATGTATGTTCATGTATGAATGATATACTTCAATAAATTGTTTAAAAAAATAAGAAAAAAGCTTATGAATAACATTTTGCTGCTCGGTACTTAGAAATGCATTTAATTTATGTGATATAAACATATCTGTGATATAAACCCTCAGTGAACTAAGAATAGAAGGAAAGTCTCTTATCTTGGAGAAACACTACATGCATTTCTTTAAAACGGGAAGACAAAGATGGCCACTGTTACTGCTACTGTTTAATCTATTCTAGAGGTCCTGGTCAATGCTATAAATAATGAAAAAGAAACAAACTGTATAAGAATTATATATACATAGAAAAGACTATCATGATCTGCACATTATATGACTAACACCTAGAAAAATCAGAGGAATCAACAGACTAATTATTAGAAATGGTAAGAGAAAAATATTCAATTGATCCAAAATAAGGCAAGAAAGGAGAGAAAGTGAAACATAACAGGATGGAACCAATAGAAAGCTTAAGGGGAGCAGATGTGGCTCAAGTGGTTGAGTGCCTGCTTCCCACACAGGAGGTCCCGGGTTCAGGCCCCAGTGCCTCCTAAAAACAAAAATGAACAAGAAGTAAACAAAAAACCAACTCAGGGGAGCCAATGTGGCTCAATGGTTGAGCACTGGCTTCCCGCATACGAGGTCCTGGGTTCAATCCCTGGCACCAGTACCTTAAAAAAAAAAAAAGGTTAAAATAAAGTTAGATTAAAACCCAAATATGAAAAAAAAAACAAAACAAAAAAATATGGCAGTAATTACACTAAATGTAAGTGTAATAAACATTCCGGTTAAAAGTGTTATCAGATCCAATTATATGAGGTCTACAAAAGATATATCTAAAACATAAGGATAGAGGAAGCTGAAAGGATGGAAAGAGATATTTCACCAAATACAGTGCTAAGCAAAAGAAAGATGGTGTAGCTATCAGACCAATTAGACTCTAAGATAATCAGTATTACTAGAGATAAAGAGGATCACTTCATAATGATAAAAGGTTTAATTCCCGGGGATGGGTGTGGCTCAAAAGGTTGGGCGTCTGTCTCCCATATGGAGGGACCCAGGTTCCATCCCTGGGACCTCCCGGTAAAAAAAAAAAGGTTTAATTCCCAGGAAGACTAAACAATTTTTATCTTATAAGCACCTAACATTACAGTCCCAAAATATGTAAATAAAAAATAGATAAGTCCACAATGATAACGGGAAATTTAACATTCATTTAAAAATAATGAAGAGAATAAAAGACATAATATCAATAAGATACCTGAATCAAATTAACAAACTTGACCTATTAGGCATATACAACAACTACAGAATATGTATTATTTTCAAGTACTCATGGAATGTTGGAAAAAAGAATTTACTGTGCTACAAGTCAAGTGTCAATACATTTTAATGGCCTGAGCTATAGAGTTTGTTCTTTGTCTATAATGTATTTCAACCAGAAATAAGTAACAAAAGATAATTAGAAAATTCCCATGTGTATGGAAATTAAGAAATGTACATCTCAGTAACCCATAGGTCAAGAGTAAATCACAATGGAAATTAAAAATAAATTTTAATTGAACAAATATACTACATATCAAAAATTATGTGGTGCAGGTAAAGCAGTACTTAAACATAAATATATAGCATTAAATTTGAAACAAAAGAACTGAAAATTAATGAATTAAGCATCTATAACAAGAAGATAGGAAAAAAACCCAATAAAATAAACCCAAAGAAAGTAGAAGGAAATAATGAAAAGCAGAAACCAATAAACAGAAAGTAAACACACAATATTCAGAACCAACCATGCCAAAAATTGTTCTTTGAAAACACTAATAAATTTGACATATGTCTTCAAGAGTAATCGAGAAAGAGAGAACAAGCAGGAGTGTAAGCACAAAGAACAAACATCAGAAATGTGATGAGAAGGGGACATAATTATAAATGCTCAAACATGAAAAGGGTTATAAGAAAATAAAATGAACAACTTTATGCCAATAAGTTAAAAATTTATAAAAATAGACAAATTCCTAGAAAAGTATATCTAATCATTACTAATTAAAGAAGAAATTAAAAAACCTAAATAGTCTATAGCCATTAGAGAAATTTAATTGGTAATCAAATATCTTCCCACAAAGTAAACTATAGGGTCAGCGAATTCCACCGATGAGTTCCATCAACCTTTCAAAGACCAAGATTTTTAATCTTAAACTGTTTCAGAGAATAGAAAAGGAGGGCCACTCCTCAACCAAGTTTATGAAGTTAGCACATCCTTTGATACAAAAATCATTATCAGGATTATATAAGAAAAAATTATAGCACAATGTCACTCATGAACTTAGATGTAAAAATCCTAAATAAAAATAAGCAAACTGAAACCAGCAATATATAAAATGAATAACACATCATGACCAAGTTGGTTTTTATCTCCAGAAGGTTGATTTAACACTAGAAAATTAATAACTGTAATTCACCACATTAAAAAAAATGGAAGAAAAAAATATGATCATCTTAATAGATGGAAAAAAAATCTCTGTTCAAATTCAATGTTCATGCATAATAAAGGCTTAATAAACTAGGAATAGATGGGAACATTCTTTTTTTTTAAGGTACTGGGGCTGGGGATTGAACCCAGGACCTTGTATGTGGGAAGCTGGTGCTCAAACACTGAGCCACATGGGCTCCCCTGAGTTGATTTTTTCATTTGTTTGCTTGTTGTTTGTTTTTGTTTTTAGGAGGCACTAGGGACCAAATCCGGGACCTTCCATGTGGGAAGCAGGCACTCAATCACTTGAGCCATAACTGCTCCCAAGATGGGAATATTCTTAATCTGATAAAAAGTGTTTACAAAAATCTACAGCAAACATCATTCTTAACAGTGATATGGTTGAAAGCTTTCCATCTTACACAAGGAGCCTGCTATCATAACTTCTATTCAACACTGTAGTGAAGGTAGCAATAAGGTAAGAAAAATAAATAAAAGGTGTGAGAATTGTAATAGAGGGAAAACAAACTGTCATGGTTTGAGACATGATTGTGTATATAAAGTCCAAAAAATCTATAGTTTTATAATTTTCTCCAAAAGGTGCCCTCACTTTTGTTAAATTTTATTCTTAGAGATTTGTTATTTTTCAAAGTTAATTTACATGACATATTTTAAAGTTACATTTTGGTTTATTGCTGATATATAGAAATAAAATTGATTTTTGTATATTAATTTTGTATTTAATAACCTTGCTATACTTTCTTACTTTCTTACTAATTATAGTAAGTTATCTGTAGATCTTTTTGGATTTTTTTGCTCACAACAATATAATTTGTAAATAATGACACATATCAAGATATGTGAACAAAATCAGATCACCGCAGCACAAAGACTGTTCATAATATAGCCTTTTTCACAATTTCTCCAAACGGCAAACCAAATGTTAATCTACATTAGAATGGATAAATTGTGGTATATTCACACATACAGCAATGAAAGTGAACTACAGTTATATGCAACAACATGGATGAATCCAAGAAACACAACATTGAGTAAAAGAAAACACAAAGAATATATATAGTATGATTCCATCTGCACAGATTTTAAAAATAAGGAAAAATAACTATATTGTTACTAATAATAACTATAATGTTTAGGGATGCATGCATAGTGGTAAAACTATAAAGAAAATCAAGGAAATTTTTATCACAAAAATTAGGGTAGTGACTCTCTCTAGGAAGCAGGGTGTTATGATTAGAAGGGACAAAAGGGGTCTGGGGTGTTGGCAATATTCTATTTCTTGACCTTTATTATGGTTACATGGGTGCTCACTTTATAATTTTTAAACTGTATGTCCATGTTTTATGAAATTTTGCCTATACATGTCATATTTAACAGTAAAAAACAAAACTCTAAAACAACACTAGGACAATCCTACAAGGAAATGTTCTTTAAAGAAACATGTCCGTATCTCTGAGAATTAAAATGATTCTAAATAAATCTTCTCTGGCTAAAGAAAGAAGAGAAAGAAAATTATGAAAATTTTCAGAAACACTTTGGCATTTAGGATCTTTAAAAATTATCTACGAGTGCACAGATAAATGTGTTTCTCAAAATGATATTGTGTGGGAAGCGGGTGTGGCTCAGTGGATAGAGCCCCCGTTTACCATATGAGAGGCCCGGGGTTCGCTTCCTGGCGCCTCCTTGTGAGGGCACGCCGGCCTGAGCGGTGGGCTGTGGGCTGATGCGGCAAGACCTCACAGCAAGGGGGAGATAAGCAGACACAGAGAAGACACGCAGCGAATGGACACAGCAGCACAAGCAGCAAGGGGGGATAAATAAATAAAATAAATAAATCTTAAAAAAAAAAAAATGATATTGTGAAATTATTCACTTCAAACTTCCCTTTGTGGATAGTGAAATCAGCATTTGTTTAGTCAACAAATTTTGGAGCTCCAACTATATGCTGGATACAGCTGAGCAATTAAATGAATAAATATGCTACTCTGTTGGAAATTACTTTTGAACTGAAATCCAAATCAATGAGTCATGTACATACCAAGAAAGCACATGTCATAAATAGCTCTTAACTGTACTTTTATACTAAGTGCATGGAGCCAATTTCTACATGGCATTCTGAATTTGAGGCTGACTGACAGATTCACACAGACAAACAGACACATGGAGACTTTATTTAATGTAGAATGAGCTTCTACTCTCCCTGCCCATTTTCCCTCACATCTGAAACCCTTGTCATTTTAGAGCATGGGGAGTCCTCACTTCACACAGTTCAGATATGTATGAATTTCAGATACTATGGTTTAGTTAAATAATACCAGTTCCCCAACAACATGGTTTAAATGTCAGTTATCATGGGATATTAACTGTGAGTAGTTACATAAATTACACATTATAGCTAGCTCTTCAGTCCATAAATTACTAGGTAAATAACAGATATGCACCATCATCATTGACCAATCATGCTACTTCTTTCAAAGTCTGTCAGTGACTGGTCATTGCACATTGTTATTCAGTTCACGCACAGTCAGCAAGGTGCGTAGTTGTGTTGTCTCCTGTCTTTTAGTGATAAACTCATGGACATTTTACAAAAATAGATAATCAAAACAGGGAGCTGACCAACAAAGATGAAAAAGCAGGAAAGAAAGGAAAAGTGATAATGCTGGAAGTGAAATTTGAAAGGAACTTAAGTGGAGTTATAGAAGAAACAACTGACTATGAAAGACTCTAAATATGCAGCCAAAGGAGCTCAGTGAGGGTGATCTTATCAACATAAACGAGGAAAGTCATGGTGAGGAGAAGGAGGAAGACATCCCAGAGAAAGTTACACTGGCAAAAACTTCACTTTAAAGCAGGGGTTCTTAAGCTTTTTTGTTCCATGGACCTCTTTGCCAGTCAGGTGAAAACTACGGACCCCTTACTAAGTCCACACTATACTGTGTATTGTTTAATAAATATATCACACCTGCACCAACATGTCCCCACAGGAATAATGTTCTTTTGAATTTCAATTCAAGCTCACGGACCCCTGGTTAAGAACCCCTGCTTTAAAGGAACTCTTGCAGATATTTTACAACTTTGAAAGCACAAAGGATAAAATGTTGGAAGTGGATCCAAGCTTTGGAGTACAACAGTTTGCTAAGGCATAGAAAAGAGGCTTGCTCTATATTGTAAGTCATACCAAAAGAAGGCAAGCATGGTTCAAACTACTGTTTTTTTTTATTTTTTTACCCCAAACCCCACATTGATTCTCACTGTTTCTAGTGTTTTAAATTCGAGTATACTAAATAAATACTGGTTTCATTTCTGTATTCACTTATAACCCACTGAAAGAGAGTTTAATGTTTTGACAATCTTTAGAGGTCACAGAGAACTGTCATTTCCCCCATTGATTATGATTATCTCTTTGCAAGGTTTCAGCTTGCACAGTCATTTTCACAGTCCCACACTAACATGCAATGAGATGACTGTACTTTAAATGAGGTAAGAGGCAGCTGTCTTCCCTGTATCCTCAAATATGATTAATTAATGCATCTGATATGTCCTGGCATAGTACTAAGCAGAATCTGACCTTATTTTTGACCCTATACTCTCCATTTTTGTCAAGAGCACCCACTTAATGGTTTCCCCCTGCAAACTGGCTAAACCTGGAACTGGGCCTGGAAACGCCAAAAACCACTTACAAAAAACCCTTCAACAGCTTCCACTTACACTTGGAATAAAATCCAAACTCCTCACCCTGGCCCCAACTCTCCATCCTCATGTCATGCCACCTCCTGCTCAACCCCCTCCGGCCCCCAGGGCACCTTTCAGGTCCCTACAGGGGTTCGGCCTCTGGCTGTGGCTTCTGGAACTGGACGTTTGTTTCTGAGTATTCCCCTCCCTAACCTTATGATTTCATGGTTCTCCCTCCGGCAGGGCAGCATTATGAATTTCGTGGACCTTAAGCACTTTTGCCTTTGCAGCCACTTCCTCTATTTAAAAAAAAAATTAATAGATTTTCGTGGGCCCTACAAATTACATTCTTCTGTGTGTGAGGAAAAATTAAAAACATTTTCTTCCACCCTAAAGATTCACTGCTTTCTTCTGACTTGAAAAGAAATGAAAATATTTTCGCGCGTCCCTGAAAGTATCGTGCTGAAGGGATAAGCCGTCCTGCCCTCAGGCCTGGGCGCTCCTGCAAAGGCCGATGACGCTCGGGGCCAAGGCCTAGCGCAGGCCCGGCAGCTCAGTGAACATGGGCTGCGGGCCCAACCCCACCCGCGGTGGATTTTACCTCCACCTGCTGCGGGGGCGTCAGTCCTGCCCTGACAGCAGCCCCCGCCCGACCGGACTCGCGCTCTCGGGCCGCGAACACCCGCCTGTGGGCAGGCTCGAGTACCCGCATGGGGCTGTCCTCCTCCCTTAGAAGCCCTCAGCACCTTCTCCTGCTTCGAGGCGTGCAGAAGCTCGGACGTCAGCCCTTTCTCTGGGGAAGGCAAAAGACCCCATTACCTGGCCCTCTCGGCTTTCTGTATCCCTCACCCCACCCGCCGCCAAGGGTGCCCCCCTCAGGCTGGGCGGGGCGGCTCACAGCGCGCGACCTGCGGGGGCGGCTGGCGTCCTCAGGCTTTCTCTTCAGGCGAGGACCTCTGGTCCACAGTCTCCAAGTCCTCAGGCACGCTAAGAACAGTCCTTCTTTGGTCCTTAAGTAGAGTTTTGGATCCTGTTTGGAGTATTATGCTAAAGCCGACACTTCCTCTTTAGCTTCCCTCCCCCCCCCCCCCCCCCCACACAGATGAAACAATCCAGTGACTACCCTACCGAGTTCTTGCCTTTAACCTTGCCCTTTTACATCATTCACTCTTTTATTCGAGAAATATTAATTGAGGGTGCACATGTGCCAGGCACAATGGTATGAGTTGGGGTTCAGTGGATAAACGAACAGTGGTTCTTGCCCTCGTGGAAGTTAGCGTTTAGTCTACTCTCAGGAAGTTCTTATAAGTCTTTTCAAATCCCTGCATCCTAAAAGGGTCTGCCCTTCTCTCCTCATCCTCATCCTCATTTACTTGCTGTTGATTCCTATGGTCCCTTTGACAAAATCCAGATAGGTTAGGAGCTCCCTATTCCTTATATATAAACTGGAGGCTCCGGGTCTTCCTGTTAAGCCCACAGGAGAGGAAAAGATAATGTCAACACTAAGCCAAAAAATGAACAGTTTCTCCTGTTTCCCTCTTTATTACAGCTTTTTCCTACCAGTTCGTGGTGTAAGATGTAGGTTAGGGGAGAGGGTGCCCAGGGTACCAACCAGTGGCTCAGGACAGAGTCACCTGCCTACCTATGTTCTAGTCCCACTAAAACCACTTTTGCTGCTCTCAACTGCTCCCCGGAGTAAAACAGAAATATTTTACCCAGGTGTCCTTTTTTTTTTTTTTTTTTTTAACATTGTAATCTGATGTCTGAAACACATGACTAGACTTCATGTGTTTCAGTTTAAGAGAAGCTTCTCAACAGCTTTTCTTTTCTGCCTAATGCAAATTAGTCACCCTGCATCTAATCCCCAGATTATCCTCTAAACTGATGTTAGGATTATCTTTGTAAGAGAATATTTGATCATGCCGTTCTTCGGCTTAAAAACTGTTCATGTTTCCTTTTTGATTATATGATCCACCATAACTACCTACCTTCCCGTGCTCCCCCTCCACCTGGGTTGGGCTTCTCCTCCCCTGAGCCCCGCCTCCATTCACTCTCGATTGATTGGAGGAGGAAAGCGGCCTGACCATTGGTCCCTTCTTGAGGGGGCGGAGCCCGACCGCGTCTGGTCCTGCAGCTGCAGGCCGAGCGGCGCCGAGCAGAGCCGAGTGGGGTCGAGGTAGGCGGCGCCGTGGTCCTGAGCAGAGCCGGCAGGGCGCGCCCCACCCGGCATCCAGGCGGAGCCGAACGATGCCGGCCTCCGCCGTGCGGCTCTTGCCAGGCTCCGGGCTGCCTCCGGCCTCGCCCTTCCGGCTGCTGCTGTTGGCCGTGCTGAGCGGCCCGGTGTCCGGCCGCGTTCCCCGCTCGGTGCCCAGGACCTCGCTTCCCATCTCCGGTAAGGCGCGGGCGTCCTCCCTCTCCGCCCTGCGCGCCTCGCCCGGGCCCCGCCCAGAGGTGCCTGCACCCACCTGCCCTCCCCGCCAGGGCGGCCGCACCCGGGTGGCCCTCAGCTCGGCGCACGCGCGGACCGCGGCGGGACCCCCACGCGGTGTTCATCCACCGTGCCCGCGGCCCGGGCCTCGTGCCTCGCACCTCGGCTCCCCAGGCACGCCCCGGCCGCTCCCGCGGCCCCTTGCTGGCCCGACCGCAGGACGTCGTACCCTCGCATTGTGGACTCGGGCACCCAGGCCCAGGGAGTGGCCCGATGTCGTCCCTTTCGAAGTTCCCTCTCCCTCATTCCCCTCTTCTCCGCACAAATACACACACGCGCGCGCGTCACTCCAGCCTTGACGCCCATCCTGCTCTCAAATCAGTCTTTCATTCTGCTCCCACCACCCAGCTCAGCTTTCCATCTGCCCAATTCCAGCCCCTTCAAGCCTTTTTGCGCTGCTCACAGCCCTCATCTCCCTCGCCCACTTCCCAGCCTCCTCCCCTCATCTCTTCCACCAGCTCCCATCCTCCCATTAGCCTACTACCTCCGCATTCCCTGACCCTTCTGCCCATTCCCTACATGGGATGTTGGGAAATCATTCAACGAGGTTGATTTAAAGTTCTGTTTAAATGATTTTAAAGTCTTCAGAAGGAAAATGGAGGAGGGGAGTATAATCCTTTCCAAAGATGTGGAAGAAAGCAGGGGATGCCACAAGGTTAAAAGTGGTCATTAGAGTGAGTCACACTTAAGAGGTTTTCTGCCGAGGTAGGTTTTCTTAGTGAGTTTTGAGTTTTAGCATCTGGGGCAGACAGAACCAGTGAAGCAGAGTGCAACCTGTTGGCAAAATTCACAACTAGGTAATTCATACTAATTTAGAGTCTAAACAGGAACACAGAGGGATGCCCTGAATCCAGGAGGCAAAATCATGATCAAAGACTGGGGTTTCAGTTGGTGCTAGGCAATAGCTACAACCTGGAGTTGATGTTTTCAGGCAGGGTTGATATCCAGGAATCCAGAGCGGTCTAGGTGGCAGGGCCAAGCAGTGATGGGGGTAGGAAGGAAGACTGGGGGGATCTAGCGCTTATACTAACCTTGTGAGAGTAGAGGATATAGCGTAGAGGTGATTATGTATGTGGGATGAGGGGTGGGTGGGGGATGTTGGCCCTTTCCCATCCTAACTGGGGGCAGCTGAGGAGATGAAGGAGGTAGAGCAGAGCCGTGTTGGAACAGGGATAGGGTCCCCAGAGCCACAGGTTGAGCTAAGAAGGTAAATTCAAGCTTATTTGTTATAACCCTTAAAGAGATTAAGAGTTTTGAATGATGCTCTGAGGTTTAGAATTGGCCAAAACTAGAGCACATGCCTGAGGAAGGAAGAAAGGAACTATTTGTGAAGCATGTACTATGTGCTAGGTGCTTCCACATTTGTTATCTCATTTAACTCTCCCAACACCCCTGGATGGTGGCATTAACAGAGGAGGAAAGTGATTCTCAGAGAGAGCAAGGAGCTTTCTCAAGATGATACACCTGATAAGTGGAAGAACCATATTTTAATGCAGGCTCCTCTGTTTGCAAAGCATATACTCTTTCCCAATACACTTTCTACCTCTTTGGGTAGCATTGGAGGAAGGTCAATGTGTTGGTGAAAGTAGTAAGTAAAAAGCAGTCACTATAAGTAGTGATTAAAAAATGGAAATTTAGCAGAGGAAAGTACGTGTACCTTCTACAGGTATTTTCAAATTATGTGTCACATTGCTATGAATAGAAATTATAAACTTAATACTTAGACTGTTGTTTTAGTAAAGTGTTCTATTTTTATAGAAAAGGCATACTTGAGTGGATTGTATGCTAAATATTGTGGCCTCATCAGTTATCCATGTCTGGGAAGCTGAGATGGTTGGTCTCTCAAGGCTCTGTTTTGTTTCTCTGATGGCTGCTGAACACATGGTACCTGGAAGAAAATAAAAATTGGCCTCTTTGGCTTTGTCCTTGTGGACCCAACCCTTCTGACTTGACTGCTGGGATTCTCTCCTCTCTTCCCCTCTTTTCCTGCCAGAGGCTGACTCCTATCTCACTCGGTTTGCTGTCCCTCTGACACACAATTACTCTGTTCTCCTTGTGGATCCTGCTTCCCACACGCTTTATGTCGGTGCCCAGGACAGCATCTTCGCTTTATCCCTGCCCCTCTCAGGGGAGAGACCCCGCAGGGTGAGAGATGAGAGTGGGAAGAACCCTAGAGCATGTGATGAGATCCCTGGGGATGGGATAGGAGGGGAGGAGGAGGGACTTTCTTAATAATTAAGGTGCAGCAGTGGGGGCGGGAGGAAGGGGGTGCTGGCGAAAGTGAACGGGGAGACGGTCAACTTGGTGTGACCTCTGAGGGTGACGGGGTGCCCTGGTAACTGGGGAGGCTATGCAGAAAGTTCCTGATGATGGGGAGGAGGCCACAATGAGCAGGTTTCCAGTGACAGTGGCAGAGGAATCAGTAGAAGCACAGTGCTGTTGGGCAGCAGCTTTCAAGCTTTTTTGACCATCCATTAGTAAGAAATATATTTCACACCATGACCCAGCACATAAAGTGTGTACTGAGAGAAATGTTTCTTGAAACGATACTACTTCTCCTATACATTCTGACATAGTCTAGTCTATTTTATTAAAAATAATGTTAGTCATGATTTCACAATTGACTTCATTACTCCTTAATGGGTGGGCAACTCCAGGTTGAAAACATTGCTCTGGGGGGATCGGAAGGTCCCAGATAGAAGGAGGGCCAGGAACTGGGACTGTCTGACCTCCCCTGACCGCGTGGGAGTTTTGGGGGAATCTGGAAGAAACTGTCATTCCTCCTTTCTCAGATTGATTGGTTGGTGCCAGAGTCGCACAGATTGAACTGTAAGAAGAAAGGCAAGAAAGAGGTAGGTTGAAATTCCCCGCCCTGTCTGCCCTCTGCAGTCCATGCCCCCCGGGGTCCCCAGTCAGGGACTCTAACACCATGCCGTCACCCATCATCTCTGACCCCAGAGCTGCATCTCACTGTCCTGATACTGCCCTAACCTTTCTCCTACCTGCTGCTTCTGATTCTCTCTAATGATCTCTGACCCCCAGGACGAATGTCACAATTTTGTCCAGATTCTCGCCTTTGCCAATGCCTCTCACCTCCTCACTTGTGGCACCTTCGCTTTTGATCCGAAGTGCGGGGTTATTGTGAGTGACAGCGGTGGGGAGAGAGGGAGAGGGAGCCTGTACCAGGGAGAGTTAATTGGGGTGGGAGTGAGGAGTTGGGAAGGGTCTACTGTGAGTGACCTGGATGGGAGGGTGTGGCTAGGGCAGCGGTGGTTGCATGGTAAGCATTGGGGGTGGGGCTATGCCATCACTGAGTGGAGCCTTCGTCTGCCCCTGAGGGACTGGAGAAAAGGGAGGGGGAGGGAGGTTGTCTAAAGAAGGTGAGGTGTGCAGAATGTAAAGAGAGACTGGGAGGGCGAAAGAAGTTAGGGATGCTCGCTGGGATGGGGAGCCAGGAGAGCCTTACGGAGGTCAGTAACTCAAGTCTCCCTTGCCTTGTGTGTGCTTTGTCCAAGCAGCCTGGATCTACTTCTTGGTCAGTGAAGCCCATGCCTGTTTCTTTCTCCTATACCATGGGACTCTCACCACCCTCCCCCCCCACCACTGCCACCCTCATTCTGTTGTGAGCTGTATCCCTCTGCTCTCACAGCTTCTGAGTCATTGCCCACTACTGTGGTACCCCATACTGGATCTTGCCTTCAGGGTGGGCAATCTGTCAGTCACATCTTCTCCTCGATCCTGTTCCTTGCCGTTGAAGCTGTGGACATATCCGCCCTCAAACCCAGGCAGGCTTGGGGCACATATACTCCTAATCATGTCTATGCTGGTCATGGCTGCTTGGGTCCCTGGGACTGGTGACATCTCAGCAGGGGTCTTATGGTGTTTGAACCCTCACTTATCCAGTAGTCAGTCACTGGTCCTTTGACAGCACACATTTGTGCGATGCCCTGGGGTGAGTGCAAACCCTCACCTGTCCTTTGTATCTGGTAACTTCCCTATCTGCTCTATAGAGCGATGGGGGTTGGGGTGAGGTGCAATGATCCTTTTTTCCTGACCCTAATCCTTAACTCTAGACCTTGACTTGATCCTTCTGCCATCTGCAGTAATCCTTGCTGCCTGGATCTGGTTGTTGTGTATCTCTACATCCCTCTTTGTCATAGACCATCCTCACGTCTCTGCTATTGCCATATTTGTCCTTTCCTGGTCTGCCCAGGCTCCAGGGAGCCCAGAGGTATGAACACTGGAGCCATGGCTTATAGACAATGAGCTCATTCTAAATTAGTCTCTCAGTGCCTTCTGATCTTCTTTGGCTCTCTGAGGTGGGACCCTAATGAGACAGAAAATGTTCTAGACATGCCTGTTAGGATTTCTGTGACTTGGACCCCGTCCATTCTTTAACATCATCGGCAGTGAAGCGTGAAGCCAGGGGTGTCCTGCTCCCACACCTTTCAGCTCTCTCTCTGTACCGTCTGTCTAGCTGGCTTATGAAGTGAAGGGCCAGTCTTTGGTCAAGGCTCGTTCATAGAGTGTGGACATATAGTACCAAAGAGGTCAGTTCTGTTAACCCTTGGAACCATATCCCAAGTCTGCCTTGTAGATTTTCTGAACATTCTCTTCTGCCTTTACCTGTCTTATCTTGCTACCTGGCAACCCCAGTCTGCATGACCTAGTTCTTGTCTTATCCTTAGGGCTGAACTTCTTATACGCTGACTGATGACTCTGAGGCTATGTGACTCTCATCTGAGAGCTTTGACCAGCTGGTCCAGACACAGCAACTTGCTCAGAGATGATTGTGGAGAAAAATAAAAGGTTCTTAAAAAGGAAGTTCAAGCCTTGGACCCACCAGCTTCAACAATGTGGCATGCTTCCCTCCAGTGACAGCTCATCAGACATTGGAAGAAAATATTTTATTTTGTTTTGTTGAGGGAACTCTTGGAGTTAGGAGAAAAAGATGTTTAACTTTTAACAACCACCACCATGACAATGACGACAACAAGACTTTCCATACAGTGTGTATCTACTCTGTTCAAGGCTTGGTACTCAGTGTTTTACGTCATGGCTGAGTTTAATTCTCATTCCTACATCATGATATTTAAGTATTATTAATTTCCATTTTACAAGTAAGGAAAGTTCAGAGACGTTAGAGACCACTTCTAAGATTATATAGCTTATGAAGGCAGAGCCCAAGATTCAAACCCAGGTTTATTTGCCTCTACTCCACTGTTCTGTCTCTCTAGTCCAGCCTGCATCCCAGAAGACCTTGCCTTCTTATGACATTGGACCTGTTTCATGTCATAGGGGCTGTCTTTTTTTCCCCCAACTACCTGAGCGAAGTCCTTTATGTGCTCTCTACCCTTCTTGGTCAAGGCCAAAACACAGGCTCCAGCCCTACAGTTCAGCGAGAGCCTTCCTACCCACCTCTGGCTGACAGCATGAGGAACTTGCCTTCACTACACCTGATTTCAAGAGACTGATTTCAAGAGACACAATGAAGATACAGTGAAGAATCTCAACATTCAGATAAAGAATGTAGTGGAGTGGTCTTGTCCCTTTCAGGCCCTAATTAAACATTACTTTGACCACACAGTAGTCATAACATATCTAGTTAGCAGGAAACTCAATTTCTCAAAGGTTTTAAACATGGATGACATGATGATGCCATTTGGGGAAACTAGGAGAGCACTAGTTTTGGAAGGTGGGATTAATTTTTTTTCGGACATACTGAATTTTAAGGGGCTGATCAGTGATCTCTGTAAGGAAGTACAGCAGCCAAATAAAAACATGGACTAGAGTTTGGAAACGAACAGGCTTAGAGAGATTGCAGTTTTAGAGTTTACATAGAAGCTCTGGATGGAAATGTAAGAATGAATGAGCAATTTGAGGCATATGTGAAAAGGACTAAGGACAAATCCTTAGTATACATTTAGGGACTAGAAAGAAGAGAAATGACCAAAGGAGACAGAAAACAACTAGGTAGGAAGAAGAAAGGACTCCAGGAGGGTACTTTCAAGAGAGTAAAGGAGTAGAATATTTCAAGGAGGGCAGTTAGTCATAAATACCAAGTGGTGCATAAAGATTAAAGAGAGTGAGAACTGAGAAAAAGCTCCTCTTCTTAGTCCTTGGTGAAATGTAAAGTTTGGAGAACAGAAAGAAACAGTATGTCTTTAAGAAGTTTCTGAAGCAGTGGGTTATGATAGGAAAAGAATGCATGACCTGTGTCCAAGCAGAAAACCGCCAAGGACAGTATGTGCAAACACTGAAGATGACCCAGACGAGACACCTCTGTTCCCATGACAGGTTCTCGATAGTTACTAAGAAAAGATAAATAGTTATGCTAAAAATATAATCATATAATAAATAAATGCATGTGCAGTAGTGAATCCTTTGTTTAACTTCTTGCAATAAAAGCCAGGGTGGGAAGCAGTCCAGGGCTCTTCTCCTTTATGGTGGAGGGTCCCCTGACCCCATCTTTCTTTCATATAAGTTTCATTTCATTTCATCTGCGGCACCGTCTTCACAATTCCTGTTCCAGAATTTCAACAGTAAGGGAGTAGTTTCAGGCATAGAGATGGGAAAACAATTTGTTTTCTAGGAATAACAGGTGAACTGATTTCAATAGAACAGAGTCCATTTTGAGAAGCAGTATAAAACCAGTCGCTTGGGCTAAAGAGTTTGTACTCTAGGTAGTGGTGTACATCAAGTCAGTGACTGATTCTCTAAGAAGATTAGAGATTTGTAGAATAAGTTGGGGCTGAGGCTTGGTAGTGTGGAGAAAAGGAGGTCATTGTCATAGTTTAGGTGAGAGGTAAGAATGCAGCAGCAGTTAACGTCGTCTCCAAAGTGCCCAATGGCTTTGTGATCTCTTACCAAACTGGTATCTTTCTCCACAGGCTAGCAAGGCCACACAGGTGAGCTGCTTGTGCCTTTGTGGGGGTCTTCCATTCCAGAAGACTCTCGACCCAATGCTTCCTTTTTATGGAGACCTTAGATCACATCAACAAGGCCTTCTTTAAGTAGCTCTCAGTAAAATAAAACCTGGTTTGCTAGCTGCAGCAAATAGATGAGTAATCAGAAGGTGCCAGTCATAAGCTCGGGATACATAGCCATCTTCCGATTCCAAGTACCATCCAAGTAATTAAGCTCACTAGAGATCATACCTGACACTTTCAGGCCATAACTTTGATTTCCAACCAGCCAGTTAACTTTTCTCTCAGTCCTAGGGTGAACTTGCCCTTGATTTCCTTTTTCAGATGTTATCTTGAAACATGTCTTATAAGGTTCTGGGTGCTAGGCTGAGGTAACTCCTGGTTGGCCCCAGTGGATCGTCACACCTCTCGCCCCTGCTGAGGTCAGTGTCTGGAATCTTTGGATGAGGAAGGCACTTAGCTACCAAATTCTCACCTGAGCTTCAGGTCATTCTTCACTGACTTTGCAGATTCCCTTCCTTCCTTGGATGTATCCTTGACTCTGACCCTGTTTCTCATCCTTGGGGCAGGATGGGGGGGGGGAAGATGGTCTTTTTCTATGTAGGCTCCTGGGCTTCAGGTAGTCCTGTATCAGTCTGCACTCTTAACCCTTTCTGAGGGCTCCAGCCCTCAAGAGGCTTGCTTTCTTCCTGGGTTTTCATTGTTCTATTGCACATCTCCAGTCCATTGCAAAATCTACAATTTACTAGCCTTTTAGTGTCTTCTAGGGCATTCTAAGGGTTCCTTCATTAGGGCACGTAGGTATTGGGTACTAGGGGAATGGAGGGAAGAGGACTAAACTGGTGAAAAGAGGGATGACAGAGATGGGAAATGCAGGAGTGGGTGGCAGAATCAGGAATAGAGGGCTGGGAATATGGGGATTGTAGCAGGGGGCGTGGGAAATGAGTGGGGAAGTGGGTGTTCCCTTCCTCTGGCCATCTTTAATTCTCACCATGAACCTTCCCCATCACCCCTCAACCCATTGCCCCCCTTCTGGTCTTAGGATGTGTCCAGTTTCCAGCAGGTTGAAAGACTTGAGAGTGGCCGGGGGAAATGTCCTTTTGAGCCAGCCCAGCGGTCAGCAGCTGTCATGGCTGGTGAGTGGGGGGAGACGAGGACCTGTGACTTGCTATGATGGCCTCCTTCCCCACCTCTGCTGTTGGAGTTTGTGTCCTTTCTCTCCTTTCCTTGGATGTCTCTATTCCCATGTCTTTTCTTAGCCTTTCATATTCTTCCCAGAGTGCCCATGATCTCCTGATTTTCCGACAGTATTATTTCCACAAGGTTCTCCCTGGAGAATGTCTCCTCCCTGCACTTCTCGTATGAGTGTTTCCTCTGTTAATCTTTTCTCATAGTGTTATAGTTTTATTTTTTCTCATAGTTTTATTTTTTCTGTTTATAAGAGGAATCTGCTATAATGCATATTGTAATAAATTATAAGGAGGAACATAAAAAAAATCCAGAACAACACTGTCCAAGAGAACTTTGCGACGATGGAAATGTTCTCTCTCTGTGCTGTCCAGCACGTTAGCCACTACTGCCTGTGGTGGCGCTTGAGCCCTTGAACTGTGACTAGTACAAATGAAGAAAGGAATTTTAAATTTTATTTAATTGAATTGAAATGTAAACAGCTGCGTTTGTCTAGTGGCTTCCATATTGACACAGTTCTAGAGTATCCCTACTCAGAAAACCACTGGCAATAGTTTAGTACATTTCCATCTAGCCTTTTAACTATGTGTGTGCACATGCATATACGCTCATGCGTATGCATTTTGCGGGCCAATCCTTTGTTGCTCAGGGGAATTATTACATTAATTCTTGCTGCTCCTTCATTTGAACAAGCTATATACATTTGCTTAAGTGGAATGGTGCTATCATGGACCATACATAAACTCCCTAATTCTTTGACAGTCACAATGTGAATTGTTTGCTTGTTTTTTTATACTAACATCAGAAAACATCTAAAATTTCACTGAGTTCGGAGGGTATTTGTGGAGTAATCAGACTAATAGAAATTTTATGTATGTGTGTGTGTATAAAACTTTTAAGTTTCATGCTCTATGGATATAATTTTTAATTTTTTTTCAAGTAACTATATTGTAGGCATTTTCTTTAACTTAAAAATTCTTGGTAAACAGAATTTTTAATGACTTGATATCCTGTGATATCAATTAAGTCATTTATATACATTTACAAATCATTTATATGCATTTAAAAAAAAATTTCCAGGTTTAGTTAGTTTACGTCACAGTTTTTGATATTATCCATAATGCTGCAATAAACATTTTTGTGCATAAATTTTTGTTCTCATTTTAGATCACTTCCTTGTGATTCCTGGATATGGATAACTATATCAAAGGGTGTGAACATTTTAGGGCTCATTATGTGTTGCTAATTGAGTTTTTAGAAAGAGTGTATCAATTTACACCCTAAACCAGCAGTGAATGAGAGTGTTTTTTTTCTTTCACATAAGTTTCACCAGAATTTATTGTCATTTAAAAAAATCTTTGCTAATTTGAGACCAAAAATGGCACTTTCTTTTAATGTGTGTTTCTTTGAATATTAGTGAAATTAAACATTTTTTATATTTTAGTTCTTATTTTTATTTCTCTTTGGTAAATCATGTCCTTGGACCAATTATCAGGTGGAAATATTAGTGTTCCAATCTACATGTCTTTTCTTTGTGATTTCTACATATCTCAGATAAAAAAATTCCTCATAAAAACGTTTTTCAAACATTTAGCTCTGATCTATTAGGAGCTTATTTTGGTGAATGGCATGAGATGAAGATCTCAATTAATGTTTCTCAGCTAGCTAATTAGTTGACTTGGCACCATTCTTCCTACTTTATTTCTTTTGTCACTGACGTACACTGTTGCCTTTATCATAAAATCAATTCTTACAATTTTTTATATTATTTTATGTAGAAGAAAAATTGGGACACAAAATCATACAATGACATTTTTTTCTTATGCATGACTTTATTTAGAGGAAAAGTCTTAAAAGTTATAAAAATGAAATCACTCCTTAGTCATGCAGTTTATGAATCACTGTTTCAGAATAGTAATAAAATGACAAAAGTTTTTGAAAATGAGCTAACGTACATATCCAGTAAATACAACATTTTAGTCATTCACTGCCTTTTGAAATTGATGAGACCTTGTTTGTACTCACACGTGTTTGACCAAAACAGCATCATCAATGTTTTTTTTTTTTTTCTTGGCCTTTTACCAAGTCTCTTTGGCGAAACTTTGAGCAAGGTATTGGGATCTTTAAGAAAGATACCTCACTTTTAGCAGTTGTGAAGGTTTTTTGATTCTACAAAATTGTTGATTAACAAAAATGACGTCTTGGTTGCAACATTCTAAGAGAATCAGTTAATGTGCTTTCTTTGTTTAGAGCAGGGGTTCTTAACCTTTTTTCTTCCACGGACCCCTTTGCCAGTCAGGTGAAAACCACGAACCCCTTACTAAGTCCACACTATACTGTGTATTAGTTAATAAATATATCACACCTGCACCTATACTCCCCACAAGAATAATGTTTTTTTGAATTTCAATTCAAGCCATTCTAACTCCTTTTTAAGAACCCCTGGTTTAGAGGAATAATCTTTAAGCACCTGTGACCCTCTGTGAGTAACTTCTTTTTATTTGAGTCAGCAAGCAAATTTGCATTAGGATGTGGTTTAAGACCACAAATAAGACCATTGTATGACAAAGTGGAAATAACATTTTCAGAAAAGTTTCATGTCTTTTTAAAGATAATGAAATTCAGGATTGCCTTTCAGGAGATAATTGATGGAGGTGATCAGAATTGACTTCCTAATAGTTTAGAATGGCTGCTTCAGACAGTTAAACATAGAATCCCTGTATCTTTTGCTGTCCCAGATCCAAATCATAGTTAATACCAATTTTATAAATTTTCTTCTACAGTTCTTCCTTTACAGTGCTATAATTAAATTTTTTTTCTTGGTCTTCTTTCTTGATTTAAATGAAGTACCAGTATTCACATGGGGCTTTCAATGTTGATCCATTATGCCCTTCTGCCCCTCTGTTTTAAAAATAGCAGACTAGAAAATCATGGTAAGTAACATTATGTAAGAACTGGGACCAAAATTCTGAGTTAGGCTCTATGAAAATTTTCTTAGGGATGATAGAGGTATTATGAAATTAAAAAAAAGAGCTTTTAGTGATGAAAATATTAGTAGAGTATAATAGCAAGATTATTGCTTTATTTTAAATTATAAATATAATGTGCATTGTAGAAATTGAGAAAAGTATAGAAATATATAAAGAAGAAAGTGAAAATTTTATTCATAATTCTATCATCAGGTAAAAACTATTATTCGTTTGGAGTATTTCTTCTACTTTGTGTGTGTATTTGTATTTATAATAAATTGGGGTGATCATGCATATTTCACTTAATATTTTACAATGGGACTTTTTTTTACTATAGAAATTGTTTCATTATTCAAAACATGATTTCTGGGGAGTAGATGTAGCTCAAATGGTTAAGCGCCTGCTTCCCATCTACGAGGTCCTAGGTTCAGTCCCCGGTACCACCTTAAAAAAAAACAAAAAACCCTATGATTTCTAATGATTGCATACTATTCCGTCATACGGATGTAGCACAATTTAATTATTCCCATATAATTATTCATTTAAAATTTTGAATGAATTGTTGTCTTTTGTCAATAATGCTGCAGCAGAAATCCTTTTACATAAACTTTTATGTAATCCTTTACATAAATCTAATTAATTGCATAAGAATCCATGCAAAAGTTCAGTTGTCAAAGAGTGTAAAGATTTTTATGGTGCTTGATGGGTTTGTCCCACCAGCAGTGCACGAGAGGACCTGTTTCACTACACTCTTGTCTATCCTAATAATAAAGTTAACAAACGTACAAACAGGGACCTCTTGCAAAGGCCAATTTGATGAGTATTTTGACGTGCATTTCTATTAGTGATGTTGAACAGCTTTTCAAGTGTTTGTTGGTACTTGTTTTGGGAAAAGCCTCAGAAATCCGTCTTCAAACATGACATTTTATCTGTATTTCACTTAGATAAAATTTAAAAAACCTTTCCTATGCCCGCAGACATATGCAAATATATATGTAAATATACATATGTACGTATATACATGTATATGTATGCATGTATGTATTTTTAAAAAATAAAAATCAGGTTGAGATATACTCGGTGTTTTTTTCTAACCAGCTTGTTCACTGAACTTGACACTGGGGGCATCACTCTCCATCTTTTGTCAATAGCAAATGTATGTTTTATTGTTTACTGACATGATCCCCTCAGCAATACTTTGCCAAACAATTGCACTTTCCAGAATATTTTATTCTATGACCAATTGCACCAGAGGATTTGGAACTGAGTTGTCCTGGAGAATCTAGGACATGAGGTGGTCCTGTGTCCTCTCCTGGACTCCTGCCCCGTGACTGCTCTTCCTTCTCCAGGTTGTGAGTGTGAGTGCTTGTGGAGGACTGGACTGCCAGCCCCTTCCCCCTAAAGTGTCTGCAACCTCCTTGGTGTCGGTGACCCTCTGCTCTTGCAGGGACTGTGGACTCTCTGGCATTCTTGGTCCCTCAGTGAGCTCTGGAACCGTTGACCCCCTTCACTGCTGGGTCCTTGCCTAATAGCTGTGGTCCTTTACTGGCTCCAGGGTCTTTATATTTCCCCTCACCCTACGCACACTAAGGAATGCTCCCCAAATATTCATAACTCCTCCGTTGCTCCTCCCTCCATTCTCAGGGTATCTGTGACACAGCTTCCTCCAGAGGTTTGATTTTAAGGTGTTTTGTGTATAATGCTCTTAGGGAAAGTGTTCAGTCCAACTCTGGCTTCTGTATCAACTTTTTCTTCCCTTGGAAGTACAAGGATTGGCCCATTTGCTGCCCGGACCTATGACCAATAACCTCAGTTTCTCTCCCTCCTGAAATACTGAAATACCCTGGATGGGAACGGATGCTGTTTTATACCTTCTGGCAACAAATCAAGCATAAGGCCCTTTGAGGTTTCACCAGGAGCTGTAATGAATGTGTACTGGATGCCAGCCATGTGCCAGGCACTGCTGGTGCTCTCTGTTACTTCACTTAGCCCTCAGCGCTCCTGAATAGAGGGCGGTATGCTTACCATTCTACCTTTGAGGATCCTGAGGCTTGGGAAGGTTAATTTGCCCATGATCATACTGCTAAGAAGTAGGGTTCAAACCCAAATCTGCCTGGCTCCAAAACTCTTGAATTCCTTTCACAACCTCAAGGGATAGACTAGTCTCCCCTCCTCACCCCACCTCACAAGGGACATTCTAATCTTCCACTGCTGCCCTCTCAGAGCTCCTGACCCCCATCCTCCCCCTTTTTTTGTTGCTCTGCCTTAAGTATTTTTTAGTGCTGGTTATCTTTTCAGGGCCTAAGACATGTAGCTTCTCTCTAGCATCTGTGCTTCCCTCAAAGTGGCCTTGCCCTCTACTGTGTCCTCCAAATATCCTAGGGTTTCAGGGCACTGGCTTCCAGCACATCAGCCTTTTGTGTTTCCCTGGCTTCTCTGACTTTATCTTCTCCAGTAGCTTTTCCCCTTAAGGCTCTCTTCTTTCATCACCTTTGTCCCTGGCTGTCACATTCATGCCTTGACTTCAGCATGTGTGAGGATCCTCAAATTGCTGGCTCCAGCCCTTGTTCCCAAGCCCTTCTGTTTAGTTGCCTCCCACTATCTCTATCAAGATATCATAAAGGCACTCCAATCTTAGCTGGTCCAACAACTGAACTCGCTTCCTCTCCAACCTCCTTTCTGGGCCCTCTCCTAATTATTGCCTGGCTTGGTTATTAATCACCAGCTATGCAGTTATTTTATTTATTATTAGAGATGTTTTGAGTGTACAAAACAATCATGCATAACATACAGGATTCCCATATATCACCCTACCACCAATACCTTGCAATGTTGTGGAACATTCATTACAAAGGATGAAAGAACAACAGCAAAATATTACTGCTAACTCTAGTCCCTAGTCTGTAATCTTTTAAGCTAGAAATCGTAGAGATTGTTTTTATTCCATCCTCTCACATCTTAGGTTCAAGTGATTTTCAAATCCCTTTAATTGATTCTACTTCAAGAAATCTCTCCCAAGTCCAGCCCCTTTATTCCCTCTGCCCTTGCCTCAGTTCAAGCCCTCTGCTCTTGCCTGGACTGTGTAAATGGACTTTTAACTAGTGTTATCTTCTTTAAAAGCAAAACAAAACTGATTATGTCACTCTTCTCCTCCTTCCCCAAAGAATAAAAATCTCTGCGGTTTGACCTATAGGAGAAGATCCACATCCCTGGCATGACATAGCAAACATCACAATTTGGTGCCCATTTCTGCATCTCCAGCTTCCTCTCTGCTCACTATGCCTCTCTCCAACTGGAGCTTCAACCCCAGGGGTGTCTCGCTGTCCCTGAACATGGTTCACCTCTTCCATTTACTCGTCTTTTTCCTGAAGTTCTCCTTCCACCTGGTTTGGATGTCACTCCTGAGATGCTTCTCCCCCAGGTAGAGGGAGCTGATCCTCCCCTGGGGTCCCCCACCCACCCCATCCCGGGATCTGATTACTTCTTTGTCTTCCTCACTCACCTGGGAGCTCTTGGGGCAGCACCTGCCATTGTGCCTTGTACCTAGAAGGTGATGAAGGAAAGTACCTCCCGTGAGCCTCAGGACTCCTCTGAGGGGCTTGTGACCCTCTCCAAACCTCGAATCACTAGGTCCCTACTTACGTTTGAGCCCTGTGCGGCGTGGCTGTGGCTCTCCCTGCCAGCGCACAGAGCTGCCCCTCCTCTTCCTTCCCAGGGTGCCTGTGCTTTCTCTCTCACCGAGTCCCCGCCCCCCTAGGGTGCCTGTGCCCTTCCGCTGTACCAGGAGGGAGGAGCCAGTGCCTCATTGCTTCCCCTGTGTGAGGCCTCGGTTCATCCCCTCGCCTGGTGGTTCTCAAAGTGAGGCCTTGAACCACCTGCAGTGTAGTAACGCCAGTCGCTTGTTTGAAACGCAGGTGCTTGGACTGCCCCCTTCCCCCAAATCTACTGAGAATTGCTGGGTCCCAGGTCCAGGAGCCTACATTTTAATCAATCTTGTATACCCTAGAGTTACAGCTTGTTTCAGGGCAGTGTACACCCACACATGCTCGGAAAGAACCCGAGTTCCCGCAAGCATTTTCCTTGGCTTACTTAGGTAAGCTCAGGACATGCCGCAAAGCAACACCCCGGGAGAGTCCTAGCACTTTTAGCGTATTGCAGGGTGGAGACGTCCCTCAATAAAAAGAAAGACAACATATTTAATTTTTGTAGTTAACACCAAGACACTGATTTCCACAGGGAGGCTTTTCTTCTCTCCAGGCGCATGAACTTCCCAGCACTTTTCCCTAAACACTGCTTTCCCTCACTGCCCTGGCGCACTTAATTACCTGCTTTTCTTTTAAGGGAGGTGGGACGGGTAACGTGCTTAGCAGACCTGGCACTTAATGGGCGCTCAGGCTCGCGTGGCTGCTGCCCCCGCTTTATCCCCTGCGCTGCCTGTGCCCCTCTTGGCCCCCCTCCGCGGGTCTCTGACAGTCATCTCCTCCCTGTCGCCCTGCAGGGGGCGTCCTCTATGCTGCCACTGTGAAAAACTACCTGGGGACCGAGCCGATTATCTCCCGGGCTGTGGGTCGTGCCGAGGACTGGATTCGGACAGAGACCTTGCCGTCCTGGCTGAACGGTGGGGAGAGAGGGAGGGGCGCCGCGGGGGCAGGCGGGCTGGGGGCCGGTGGGTGGGAATCTGAGCCTCCCTCCCCGCCCCCCCACCCCTGGCTCCCCAGCGCCAGCCTTTGTCGCAGCCGTGGCCTTGAGCCCCACCGAGTGGGGAGATGAAGATGGAGACAACGAAATCTACTTCTTCTTTACCGAGACTTCCCGAGCGTTTGACTCATACGAGCGCATTAAAGTTCCGCGGGTGGCCCGCGTGTGTGCGGTGAGACCCCAATCTCCGCTGTCTGTCTGTCGTCTCCTGCTCTGACTGTCTTCCTGTCTTTCCCTCTTTTGCTTTTCTCCTCGTCTACCTTTTTCTCTGCCTCGACTTCTCTTCTGGGAACTTGAGGAGTGTGGGGGAGAGGGCAGTCCTCTTTGACCCTCATGATTGCCCTGGTGCCCTCTGGCTGGTTTAGAGGTACAAGGCAGGGCCTGCTAACAGACAGACCTGGGTTCGAGTCCCTGCTTCACCACTTACTGCCTCTGTGACTCTGGGCAGGTCCTTTAACATTTTTCAACCTCAGCTGCAAAATAAGGATGACAATCCTGCCTGTCCATTAGGATTATTTGAAGACTGAATGGGGTCACTGGGCTAAAGCAAGGAGCACAGTGCTTTATAAGCCCAGTCATTGTTGATGTGACCCCTTTCACCTTGATACCAAGCTCCTGTATCTCACTGACCCCACAGTGACTCTGTATCTCTGTGTCTTCATTTCCACGCATCTGTTTGTGTCTGCCCTGAAGTCAGGGAGGATATTTGTATGGTTCACCACCCTCCTACACCGATGTTGGTCTTCTAAGGAGAACTTCCCATGCACTTGTCATCCCAGGGGGACCTCGGGGGCCGGAAGACCCTCCAGCAGAGGTGGACGACGTTTCTGAAGGCTGACCTGCTGTGCCCGGGGCCTGAGCATGGACGGGCCTCCAGTGTCCTGCATGATGTGGCCATTCTTCGACCTGAAACTGGCATGAGGACCCCCATCTTTTATGGCATCTTTTCCTCCCAGTGGTGAGGGGGTCCTGGTGCAGAGGAGAAATACAGGGTGGGAGAAGGCATGGGGTTGGCATGATGTCAGTGTTGCCACCTCGAGAGAGGGAGGACTCCTCCCGTAACTGCATGGCTCCCCACACCCTTCTCGTGGGCCATCTCATTTGACAAGGGAGGAGTTGCTCTCCCCTAGCTCCCTCTAAATACCTGGCTCCGATCTGTGACTCTCCCAGGGAGGGGGCTGCCATCTCTGCCGTCTGCGCCTTCCAACCACAAGACATTCGTA
The DNA here is from genome assembly GCA_029593785.1 of Cabassous unicinctus. Lineage (NCBI taxonomy): Eukaryota > Metazoa > Chordata > Mammalia > Cingulata > Chlamyphoridae > Cabassous > Cabassous unicinctus. Next base: position 25,901 of record JAQZBX010027134.1, read on the forward strand.
CAGCGCTGAATGGTCCCTTCAGAGAGTTGAAACATGACTGCAACAGGGGACTGCCTGTCATGGACAACGATGTGCCCCAGCCCAGACCTGGAGAGGTGAGGGGGCTGGGGCAGATCTTCACCCCCGGGGACTGAATTAGGAGCTGCCATTAGGGTGAGAGTCGAGCTAAGCTTCATGGACCTTCCTGCCCCCTGGGAGAATTTGTTACTGACCCTGTGCTTCCTCTAGTGCATCGCCAACAACATAAAGCTCCGCCAGTTTGGCTCGTCGCTCTCCCTGCCTGACCGCGTGCTCACCTTCATTCGGGACCACCCGCTCATGGACAGGCCAGTGTTTCCAGCCAATGGCCACCCCCTGCTGGTCACTACGGATACAGCCTATCTCCGAGTCGTGGCCCACAGGGTGACCAGCCTCTCAGGGAGAGATTATGATGTGCTCTACCTGGGGACAGGTATATTTAATAGCCAAGGAAGTTGCCCATCCAGCGCAGACATGCTTTTGGCACAGAGAGGGTCCCATGCAGATCGGCAGTAGAGTCCCAGGCACGGGCACCATGATCTCATTATGTTTTCTACCTTGCCTGCCCTCCTAGAAGATGGACATGTCCACCGAGCAGTGCGGATCGGAGCCCAGCTCAGTGTCCTCGAGGATCTGGCCTTATTCCCAGAGCCACAGCCAATTGATAACATGGACTTGTTCCAAGTGAGTTGTAGATTCTGGGGGGTATGGTGGGAAAATCCAGTGTGTGACCCTGAGGTCTGGGAAATTCTGTGTGTTCCCCTCACCTGCTCCCCTTCTCCAGGGCTGGCTCCTGGTTGGCTCCCGTACCGAGGTGACGCAAGTGAACACAACCAACTGTGGCCGCCTTCAGAGCTGCTCGGAGTGTATCCTGGCCCAGGACCCCTCCTGTGCCTGGAGCTTCCGGCTGGATGAGTGTGTGCACCATGCTGGGGAGCACGGAGGGTGAGTGCAGCTGCATGGGCCTCTTGCCTGCTGTCCCAGGGCTCTGCCCCATCCATATATCTACCTCTGTTTCTAATCCATCAGTTAATGCTGCCCTTTGGGGTTTGTTTTTTTTTCCCTCTTAGTGTCTGCATCACTTGCGTGTCCCTCTGTCAATCCATTCTAACTCATCTGTCTATCTATTTGGTGTCATCTCATCAATGTCCTTACTTCTCTTTTGTCCTTGCCAATCTGCCCTGACTGTGTGATTGACCTCTTCTCAGCTTTCATCTTATAAGAGTGCTCAGAAGTGTTGTCACAGTTGACTATGTCCTCCTTCCTTGAAATACTCTTTGCTCTTGCCTTCTGTGATGCTGAATTCTCCTGGTTTTCCTTCCTCCCTTTCACCTCTATTTCATCCACCTCCTGAATGTTGGTGTTCCTTAGGGTTCGGCCGTGGACCCGCTTCTCTTTATGCATCACAGATGCATCTCTAGCTGAGCTGCAGGAGTCTCTACCCGACTGCCTGCTTGATGGCCCCCTTAGATGCTTCACAAGCAACTCAAGCTTACCGAGTCTAAATGTGCAGTGTTGTTTCCTCTTATATCTATTCCTTCTCTGGTTTTCCTCATCTCAGTAAAGGAACCTCCATCCATCCAGTTGTTCAGGCCAGGAAACACCACATTGTATTACAATTTGTATGGACTCTAGGTCCAAAATGTATCCTCAGTCTACCCGCTTCTCTCCATTTCTGTTGGTACCACCCTAGTCCAAGCTATATCACTTCTTAACTGGACTACTCTAATAACCTCCTAACTTGTCTTCCTTGGCCACTTTTGGGCTCCTACCATTTGTTATTCAGCAGCTGGTATGAAAACATGTCAGATTGTGTCATGCCCTGCTTAGAAACAGGTTATTTTTCAGGGATCTTACCAAAATGGTTTCCTGTTAGCTTTTTAAGAGTTGATCAAAGGGATATAGGAGCCCATTCTTAGCTACCTCCATTTATCAGAGGGATTCTTGGGGGTGGGTGGGGTGGCTGAAGTTCAGTGTCAGGAATTCATTAGTGAACCCATTCTGGAGGGACCTCCAGTGTCCTTTGGGCAGGCACAAGCTGCCCAGTGAAGGTTTTGTTATTTATATGTGACTCAACCGTACTGGAATAATCCCAGCAACTCCTTCTTAGTCCTCACTGTGAAGGAAGGAAGTCGAGGGAGATGTACCTACTAAAGAGATCCATTGTAATCTGAATTAGAAGAATATAGGTTAGATTAAGTCTGATGTTAGAAAGATTCAAATAGCCTCATCATGAACATTCTACTTTGCCTGCTTCCATGGGGTCCAACTGGAAGATTTAGTATGACCAGGTTGCCTGGTAGCATCAGACATACTGAGGTACCTTTCCATATCCTTCCCCCTCCTGTGGTATATCATTCCCTTTACAAATCTGACCCATCATCCCAGAAAGCTCATTTTTTATACAACTTCAGTGGTCCATAAAATTGCTTAAGGAAATACTCATTTTCCACATCTTTGACAAATTTGATCAGATTTCTTTTAATCTTTCTCAATCTGATAGGTAAAACTAGAATCTTGTTGTTATTTTAATTTGTATTTCCTTGATTATTGGGCAAGTTAAATTTTTTTTCCATTTCATGGTCATTTGTGTTTCTTTGATTATAATATGCCTGCTCGTCTTT
>JAQZBX010027135.1:0-28544 GCA_029593785.1 Cabassous unicinctus
TCAGTTGAAAACCTTAAAAGGGGAAGTGATTTCAACATTCAGAGAGAATTTCCCAGCTCGTCTTTGGATAGCCAACTTCTCTCAGAAACTCATCAAGGATCTTTCATTGGACTTTCATCGGAGCCCCTGGTTTGCAGCCTGCCTGTGGAACCTGGACTTGTGCATCCCCATGGTCACATGACAGACTCTTATAAAATTTCATATTATTGACAGATATCTCCTGTTGATTCTGTTTCCTGAGAGAACCCTGACTAATACAGCTTGGTACTGGGAGTGGTTCTTGAGGAACAGAGTCTTAAAAATGGCATGTCTGAGGTGGTTCTGGGACTTTTGCAGTTGGCTCTCTACTCTAATTGGACTCAAGGGTACTAATGACTTCCTTTCCAATAACGAAAAGGTCACTAACAGTCCACGGCATGAGCTTGCAATAGAGATACACAAAATAGCATCGTTGGATTCCCCTACTTCCATGCTTATAAGAAGCAAGGATCTGGGTGAAGTGTTTTCAACACCTTAACAGAATTTTGTGGAGTCAAAAGGTATAATGATGTTGGCTGGCTCCTCCTAGAAACTCTGGATACAGTTACAAAAGAAAGAGATGTGTGCTAAGGTCTTCAAATTTGAAACTTAAATGCCACATGAATGATGTGAAAGTTGCTATGTGTGCTCTGAAAGAAAATCTTGTCTCCTGTAGCCACAGACTTGAGATATCTGAGAATCAAACCCAGACTCTCATTGCACGAGTAGCAGAATTACACAGGAAACTAAAATCTCAACCCCTCAGTGTTTCTGCAATTAAAGTAAAGGCACTGATTGCAAAGGAGTGGAACCCCGAGGATTGGGATGGAGACATATGGGATGATGACAATATTGATGGGGATACTGGAACCCTAAATTCTGCTGAGATTTCAGATAAACCTGAAATGGCCTGCTCTGTGGAGACCACAACTTGTCAAGCTTGTATCATCCAGCCTCCAGCCTGCCCCAGGGAGTCTGGATTTCCTTCCAGCCCTAAGGTGGGTACCAGCCCAACGGAAGCCTGCACTGCCCAGCCTCTGGCCTGCCCCAGAGAGTCTGGACCTCCTTCCAGCCCTGAGGCAGGTACCAGCTAAACTCCAGCATGCACTGCCCAATCTCCAGTCTGCCCTGAGGAATCTGCCTTCCAACTCCTGCCTGAAGAGATTAATCCTGTCTCACCAGAAGAAAATGCAAAGGAATGCCTTGAGGTCAGTAGCTTGCAAGACATTTCTAATCCTTCTCCTTACCCACTCCCACCACCCCTCTTGTCTTCAAGACATATTACTAGACTAAAATCATAACAATCCCCCAAAGGTGAAATACAAAGTATGACCCATGAAGAAGTACACTATACTCTAAAAGAACTGCATGAGTTTTCCAACTTATATAAGCAGAAATCAAGGGAATATGTGTGGGAATGGATACTAAGGGTATGGGATAACAGTGGAAGGAATACAAAGTCGGATCAGGCTGAATTTATTGATATGGGCCCACTAAGCAGAAATTCTGGATTCAATGCTGTAGTTTGAGGGGTTAGAAAGGGCTCTAACAGTTTGTTTGGGTGGCTGACTGAAACATGGAACAAAAGATGGCCTAGCATGTCTGAGGTTGACATGTCAGATTTGCCCTGCTATACAGTAGATGAGGGGAATCAAAGGCTTAGAGAGATTGAAATGCTAGAATGGATTTACCATTTGAGACCTGCCTACCCACCCCAGGAATGTCCAGAGGACACACCTTTAACCAGGACTGTGAGGAATAAATTTGTAAGACTAACCCCATCTTCTCTGAAGAGCTCTGTCATTGGTTTTCTCTGTAGTACAGATATTACTGTAGAGCGGGCTGTAACGGAATTAGAATCCTTAAACATTATGAGGATGATCGGATCTCAGTTCAGTAAAAGTCAAATATTGGCAGTTAATCGCCAAAGGCAAGGTGGGCATGGCTACCGCAATGAAAGACAGATTCAAAGCAGCACTCAGAATAGTCTGACTTGCATGGAGTTATATGGCGTTGGCTAATAGATCATGGGGTACCTAGAAGTGAAATACTTGGGCAGTCTACTAAATTTCTTCTGGATCTGTATAAGCAGAAGAGTTCTAGGTCGAGTGAACAAAATCCTAACTCAAATTATGACACAGAGAATCACAGCCCCTTAATCAATTCCCAGACTTGAGACAGTTTACAGACCCAAAGCCCCTTGAATGAGGAGAAGGCCAGGTCCCCTTGGGAAAGGATCCTGTTAAACTGCTAAAAAATTTATACTGTTAATCTTCCTCCCACCTTTCCCCAAGGAGACCTACAGCCTTTTACCAGAGGAACTATGCATTGGGGAAAAGAAAATGATCAGACATTTCAGGGATTACTAGACACTGGCTCAGAAGTGACATTAATTCCAGGAGACCCAAAACGTCACTGTGGTCCACCAGTCAGAGTAGGAGCTTATAGTGATTGATGGAGTTTTAGCTCAGGTCCTACTCACAGTGGGTCCAGTGGATCCCTGGACCCATTCGGTGGTTATTTCCCGAGTTCCAGAATGCATAATTGGAATAGACATACTCAGTAACTGGCAGAATCCCCACATTGGATCCCTGACTTGTGGAGTGAGGGCTATTATGGTTGGAAAGGCCAAGTGGAAGCCACTAGAACTGTCTCTACCTAGCAAAATAGTAAATCAAAGGCAATACCAGATTCCTGGAGGAGTGCAGATTAGTGCCACCATCAAGGATTAGAAGGAGGCAGGAGTGGTGATTCCCACCACATCCCCATTCAACTCTCTTATTTGACCTGTGCAGAAAACAGATGGATCTTGGAGGATGATAGTAGATTATCATAAACTTAACCAGGTGGTGACTCCAATTGCAGCTGCTGTCCCAGATGTGGTATCATTGCTTGAGCAAATCAACAATTCCCCTAGTACCTGATATGCAGCTGTTGTTCTGGCAAATGCTTTTTTCTCAATTGCCATTAGTAAGGACCACCAGAAACAGTTTGCTTTCAGCTGGCAAGGCCAGCAGTATACCTTCACTTTCCTGACTCAGGGGTATATCAGCTCTCCAGCCCTATGTCATAATGTTGTCCGCAGGGAACTTGATCATCTCTCCCTCCCACAAGACATCACACTGCTCCATTATATTGATGATATCATGTTGATAGGACCTACTGAGCAAGAAGTAGCAAAGACTCTAGATTTATTGTAAGGCATTTGCATGAGAGAGGATGGGAGATAAATCCAACAAAAATACAGGGCCCTTCCACCTCAGTGAAATTTCTAGGTGTCCAGTGGTTTGGGGCATGTTGAGATATCCCTTCTAAAGTAAAGGATAAGCTGTTGCATCTGGTCCCTCCTATAACCAAGAAAGAGGCACAATGTTTAGTTGGTCTCTTCAGATTTTGGAGACAACACTTTCCTCATTTGGGTGTGCTACTCCAGCCCATTTACTGAGTGACCAGAAAAGCTGCTAGTTTTGTTTGGGGACTGGAAAAAGAGGAGGCCCTGGGACAGGTCCAGGCTCCTGAGCAAGCTGCACTACTACTTGTACCATATGATCCAGCAGATCCAATGGTGCTGGAAGTTTCAGTGGCAAATAGAGATGCTGTCTGGAGCCTTTGGCAGGCCCCTATAGGAGAATCACAATGCAGACACTTAGGATTTTGGAGCAAAGCCTTGCCATCCTCTGCAGATAACTACTGTACTTTTGAGAAACAGCTTTTGTCTTGCTGCTGGGCCTTAGTAGAGACTGAACGCTTAACCGTGGACATCAAGTTACCATGAGACCTGAGTTGCCTTTCATGAGCTGGGTATTGTCTGACCCACCAAACCATAAAGTTGGGCGTGCACAGCAGCAATCCATATTAAAGTGGAAGTAGTAAATATGAGATAGGGCTCGAGTGGGTCCTGAAGGCACAAGTAAGTTACATGAGGAAGTAGCCCAAATGCCCATGGTCACCACTCCTGTCATGTTACCTTCTCTTTCCCAGTCCACAGCTTTGGTCTCTTGGGGAGTCCCTTATAATCAGTTGACCGAGGATGGGAAAACTCAAGCCTTATTTGCAGATGGTTCTGCACAATATGCAGGTACCACCTGAAATTGGACAGCTCCAGCACTGCAGCCCTTTTCTGGAACATCCTTGAAGGATAGTGGTGATAGCAAATCTTCCCAGTGAGCAGAACTTTGAGCAGTGCACCTGGTTGTTCATTTTACTTGGAAGAAGAAATGGCCAGAGATGCGTTTGTACACTGATTCATGGGCTGTTGCTAATGGTTTGGTTGGATGGTAAGGAACTTGGAAGGAATAAGATTGGAAAAATGGTGACAAGGAGGTCTGGGGAAGAGGTATGTGGATAGACCTTTCTGAGTGGGCAAAAAACATGAACATATTTGTGTCCCACATGAATGCTCACCAAAGGGTGACTTCAGCTGAGGAAGATTTTAATAATCAAGTGAATAAGATGATCTGCTCTGTGGCTAATGCTCAGCCTCTTTCCCCAGCCACTCCTGTCTTTGCCCAATGGGCTTATGAACAAAGTGGCCATGGAGGTAGGAATGGAGGTTATGCATGGGCTCAGCAACATAGACTTCCCCTCACCAAGGCTGACTTGGCTATAGCCACTGCTGAATGCCCAATCTGCCAGCAGCAGAGACCCACACTCAGCCCCCTTTGGCACCATTTCTTGAGGTGACCAACCTGCTACCTTGTGGCAGATTGACTACATTGGGCCACTTCCACCATGAAAGGGGCAGTGATTTGTTTTAACTGGAATAGACACATGCTCTGGATATGGGTTTGCATTACCAGCATGCAATGCTTCTTCCAAAACTACCATCCATGGACTTACCGAATGTCTTATCTACCGCTGTGGCATTCCACACAGCATTGCTTCTGATCAAGGAACCTACTTCACAGCAAATGATGTGTGGGAATGGGCACATGCCCATGGAATTCACTGGTCTTACCATGTTCCCCATCACCCTGAAGCAGCTGGATTAATAGAACGGTGGAATGGCCTTTTGAAGACTCAATTATGGTGTCAACTAGGTGGCAATACCTTGCAGGGCTGGGACAATGTTCTCCAGGAGGCTGTGTATGCTCTAAATCAGCATCCACTCTATGGTGCTGTTTCTCCCATAACCAGGATTCATGGGTCCAGGAATCAAGGGATGGAAATGAGAGTGGCACCACTCACTCTTACCCCTAGTGACTCACTAGGAAAATTTTGCTTCCTGTCCCTGCAATCTTAAGCTCTGCTGGTCTACAGGCTTTAGTCCCAAAAGGAGGAATGCTGCCACCAGGGAACACAACAATGATTCCACTGAACTGGAAGTTAAGACTGCCACCTGGCCACTTTGGGCTCCTCTTACCTGTGAATCAACAGGCAAAGAAGGGAATTACTGTACTGGCTGGGATGATTGATCCTGACTATCAAGGCGAAATAGGACTACATCTACATAATGGGGGTAAAGAAGAGTTTGCCTGGAATACAGGAGATCCTCTAACGCATCTCCTAGTACTGCCATGCCCTCTGATTAAAGTCAATGGGAAATTGAAACAAACCAATCCAAGCAGGACTAACAATGGCTCAGAATCTTCAGGAATGAAAGTTTGCATCACCTCACCAGGCAAAGAACCACGGCCAGCTGAAGTGCTTGCTGAGGGTAATGGGAACATGGAATAGGTAGTGGAAGAAGGTAGTGATAAATATGAACTGTGACCACGTGACCAGTTATAGAAATGAGGACTGTAACAGTCATGAACCATTCTTCTTTGTTTTGTTATGAGTATGATTGTATATGTACACAAAACGAATTACTTGTTTTCTTCCCCAACCTTTTCCCCTATCATATGAAAAGTTGTATTAATTTCATGTCATAATATTTAAGGATGTCAAGTTTAAGAGTGAATACTACCCAAGGACTTGCACCCTATTCTGTAGGGAATTAATGCGTTTCTAGTTGTATGCAGGCAAGTTGAACATTATTAGGCAGAAATATATGTGTATGCTTGCCAGTTATTGTTTTTACTTAGAGACTAAGTATGGTTTAAGGTAGTGTATATGGTTGCCAAGTTGGTAAGGGGTGGACTGTGATGGTTAGGCTAATGTGTCAACTTGGCCAAGTAATTGTGTCCAGGTGTTTGGTCCATCAAGCACTGGGATAATTGTAATACAAGAACATTTATGGACTTTGGTCAACAGTGAGTTTACTGGGTGGATGGCTGATTACATCTGCATCAATCAGGGAGATTGCTTTCAGTAATAGGTGACACTTTAATCCAATCAGTTGAAAACCTTAAAAGGGAAAGTGATTTTAACATTCAGAGAGAATTTCCCAGCTCATCTTTGGACAGCCAACTTCTTCCAGAAACTCATCAAAGACCTTTCATTGGACTTTCATTGGAGCCCCTGGTTTTCAGCCTGCCTGCGTAACCTGTACTTGTGCATCCCCATGGTCTCGTGAGAGACTCTCATAAAATCTCATATTATTGACAGATATCTCCTGTTGATTCTGTTTCCCAAGAGAACTCTGACTAATACATTATCCAAACTAAATAAAGACATTAGAATGAAAGGAAACTACATACCAAAATCTTTTAAAAATCATAAATGCAAAAGTCTTCAAGAAAATATGAGCAAATTAAATCCAACAATGTATAAAAAGTAGTAAACACCATGACCAAATCAGATTTATCTCAGGTAAGCAAGGTTGGTTCAACATTTGAAAATTAATTAATGGAATTCAGCACATCAACAGGTTAAGATTAAAAATCCTTATGATCATATCAATAGATGCAGAAAAGCATTTGACAAAGTACAACACCCCTTTCTGAAAAAAAAATTCTCTCAGCAAATTAGGAATAGAGTGGAGAATTCTCAATTTGATAAAGAACATCTACAAAAAACTTTACAGTTAGCATCATACCTAATGGTGAGAAAGTAGAAGATTTTCCACTTAGATTGGAAACAAGGAAAGGATGTGTTCTCTCACTACTCCTATTTAAAATCATACTTGAATTCTAGATGGGGCCATGAGACAATAAAAGCAAATATAAGTTCTCCAGAGGAACAGAACCAACTATATATATATATATGAACTATATATATATATGTATATATACATATATATATTTATATATATTTATATTTATATATTTCTCTTAGTATGTGTATGTATTATATATATAAAGAACCAACAGTCCAAAAATTTACAATAAGATACATTATAGGACATGTCTTATGTGACTATGTGTGGGAATTAGCAAGTTTGAATTCCATAGGATAGGACACAAGTTGGAAACCTCAGTGGAAGTGTTGATGAATTCCACAGAAGAAACTCCTGTCTGAATTGGAGACAGAAGTTATTCTTTCTGACTGCTTAAATCATCAATTCTCCCTTTAAGATCTTCAATTGATTGGATGACACTCCTCTCATTGCAGAAGGCAATCTCCTTTGTTGATTGTAGATATAATCAAACTTAGATTCAATCAACTGACTAATTATTTAAATTCACAGAATATACACACATTAATAATAATCAGAGCAGTGTTTGTTCGGCCAACACATGGACATCATAACCTAGCCAAGTTCACACCTAAATTTAACCATCACAGAAGTTTTTCATATTGGAATGGAAGAAATACAACTATCTTCGTTCTTAGATGACATTGTTATCTACATAGAAAACCTCAAATAATCAAAAATACTTCCTGGAATTAGTAAGTGAGTATGGCAAGGTTTACAGAGTACAAGGTTAATGTATAAAACTCAATTGTCTACCAGGAGTGAATGATTGGAATTTGAAATTAAAGAAAAAATTACCGTAGTCATCTTTACTGGGTATTGGGATATAATCCATGTCCCCTACAAAAACTGTGTTCAGTTCCCAATCCCTGATCCTGTGGTTGTGAACCATTTGTAAATAAGATCTTTGAAGATGCTACCAGTTAAGGTGTGCCAAACTGAATGAAGTTGGCCCTTAATCCAATATAGTTGAATACTTTATAAGCTAAAGGAAATGTACACAGAAAGAGAAGCCACAGAGAGCAGCCAGAAGCTGGAAATCAACATGGCCCAGAAGAAAAGGAGAAGGCATCACCATGTGCATTGCCATGTGACAGAAAAGCCAAGGACAAAGGATCACCAGGAGCCCTAGAGTGCCACAGTCTTTGGAGAGAAAGCATTGCCTTGCTGACATCTCCATTTTGGACTTCTCCTAGCCTAAAAACCATGAGACAATAAATTCCAATTGTTTAAGCCAACCCATTGAATGGAATTTATTTTAGCAGCCAGGAAACCAAGACCCTGTGGTAAATCCATGTGATGTAATACTATTTGGCAGTAACAATAAATGAGCTATCAAGTCACAAAAATACATAAATAAATCTTTAAATGCATATTGTTAAGTGAAAGAAGGCAATCTGAAAAGCCATATACTGCATAATTCCAATTATATGACATTCTGTAACAGTCAAAACTAGAGAGACATAGAAAGTATGAAATGATCAGTTATTGCCAGGGATTGGGAGGGAGAATAGAAGGGTTGAATAGATGAAGTACAGGGGGTTTTAGAGCAGCAAGACTATTTGTAACTGTAATGGTGGATCCCTGACATATTGCATTGGCCAAAACCAATAGAACTTTAAAGGAAAAAGAGTGAGCCTTAAAGTACATAAATTTTTAATAAAAATCACTTAGGATGTCAGAATGTCCCAGGATGGAAAGCAGAATGGGACAAAGGAATTTGACTGTATTACGTATGTGTGAATCGACCTCACTGAAGGAGATTGAAGGATAGATTCTGACCTAAGTAACTTTGGAAATGAGTGGCATCTATAAGACTAAAAGCAAAATAAACTGTACAGAAACACTATAGACTAGTTGATAAAATTGTATCCCATACCACCATACATATATGCTGAAAGTGAACAACTAAATAACTGAATAATAGATGGCAGGAGCCAGGTAAGGGAGGAGGTTACAGATAAAAAAGAAGCAAACCTAGAACATGCATGTGTTAATGGATTTTAGTTGGAGACATCAATATGAAATTGCAGTTAGGTTAATAAACAGACAGATGGTTACATATAGAAATATTTATGGATCCATGAATATGCCTGTGTTAGTTTACTCACATATATTTCCTTGCTTTGTCATCTGAAAAGCCTAGAAACCAGCCAGCATCAGTGAGCACTTAGAGCACAGATCTTGGTTTCTAATATTGTTGCGGCTCTCACGATGAGAAACCCAAAATGGCACTCGGAGGAGCGGAGGAACCAGGCTTTATTACGCACCCAGGCCCAGAGGAAAGTTCGGTTTCCAAATTCTGGGCCCCCAGCCCCAGTTTTCTGGAGTTTTTATTGGAGTCTGCAGGCTCCCGTTCATTGGCTAGCGATTTGGCGGGTGGAATTTTTCCATTACCTTAGGCAACTAAGCAAGCCTGATTACAGAAGCAGAACTGCAGTTTACGAAATCAAGCGGGCAGGGTTACAGAGCCAGAAGTGCAGGTTCCAGTTCTAAGGCAGGAGATTCTTGTCAGAAAAGGGGGAGAGGTAAGGCTGCAGTGACTTTTCCTTATCATTTCCCCCCTATGATGCCCTTATAATTCCCATAGGGCATCCTCTGTACTCAGGGGACTGTATCCCCTTAGGGCTAGAATCTTGGTGGTAGTTATGCATGATATCATTGTTTCAATGAACCTGATGAGTGCCTTTATCAGGCATGGGCCAAAGATGGCTGCTATGAGCAAGATGAATAAGGGTCTGGCCAGGGGCAGAAGCCAAGAGGTCCACTGTCTGAGGTTCCAGTCCCAGAACTCGTTTAAGTGGTTTTTCCTCTTTTGGATTTGATCCCTAAGTTCTTTCACTTTGGTAGTGACTATTCCTGTCTCATTAACATAATAACAGCACTCTTCCCCCAGGAAGATACACATCCCTCCTTTCCTCACAAACTGAGGCTTCGGATAACTTATAACATTCTGCTGGCATATAGGTACGGTGGGTAAAGGAAGAGGAGGGTTGGTATTTCCCTGTGAGCTGTTTCAACCTATCCGTTGCTGAGAGAGGGACAGTCTTGTAACAACTGGAGCAGGGCTGGGAACTGGCATCAGCCCTGAAGGAGAATAGGAAATACAGCCCTAAGGCACAGAAATATCCTACTGTGCACCAGTATGCTATAGCAATTAGGGTTCTATTCACAACAGTCCAGTCCACAGCCGTGTGTCCAAATCCAAACACCAAGGTGATCAGGCCACATAAACACAGGCCCCACCAGGAGCAGGGATCATTCAGCTGGTGATCAGTGAGGTTGGGGCTAGAGGATCTCAGGTGATTTGCACTCTCAGGGGGCTGGTCGGGTATGGGTTGGGCTGCCCAGCTGTTCTGCTCCTTATCGTGATGGGCCTTCTTGACCCTGGAATGATGAATCCAGGGGGTGATACCTGCAACTTTAAGAGCAGTGGGAATTACAAAGATTATAGTATGTGGACCTGTCCAGGAAGGCTGGAGGGGTTCTTTCCTCCAGTCTTTGACCCAGACCTGGTCCCCTGGCTGATGAGGATGCACCGGGTGTCCCAAGGGGATGAGGTTTCAGGACAAGACAGTTTTATGTATTTCAGCTAGAGTTCCTCCAAGCTGCTGGAGAATGGAATCTAGGTTGGCTTCCCCTGGAAGCCTGAGACTTCCTCTGAATGCCCAGATGATTGGGGGTGGCCGCCCAAACAGAATTTCAAAGGGAGAGTAGCCTGTGGGTCCTGGGGTGCACCTAACTCGGAGAAGGACCAAAGGGAGTAAATCTACTCAGGGGAGATGTTTCTTGGCAGAACTTTGCTAGGGTGATTTTGAGGGTTCAATTCATGCACTCAACTTTCCCTGAATTTTGAAGCCTGTGCTACTTTGTTTTTTCATGTACAAACAGGCTAAAGTCTCGAGTCACATTTGGAAGCCCCAAGGCAGGGGCTTGGCTGAGTTGTTTCTTGATGTTTTGAAAAGCCCCCTGTTGGACTTCTCCCCAGGTAAGAAATTCCCTTTCTGCCCCCGCTAGAGTTTCATAAAGGGGTCTGGCCATTGCTGCAAACCCAGGGATCCAGATGCGGCAGAACCCTGCCATACCGAGAAACTCGCAGAGCTGTCTTTTCATGGTGGGTGTGAGGATGGAGCAGATCAACTTTTTCCACTCAGGTCCTAGTGTCCAGAGCCCTTGCGAGATGTTGAACCTTAGGTACTTGACCTACTGTCTACAATTGTGAGCCTTTCCCCATGATACTTTGTACCCAGTCCATGTTAAAAGTTGGGGGAGGGTTTGGGTTCCCTTCCAGCAACTTTTTTCCGCATGAAGTCTCCATTCTTTGCTTCGGGGCACTGTAACGAGGAGAGTGAGACTGGTTCCGAGGCTTAAGCTTGCTGAGCCTTCAGGTTTGAAGGTAATCTGGGCCCCAAGTTTGGTTAGGAGGTCTCTGCCAAGCAGCGGAACTGGGCGCAAGGTACAGAAACTCACGAGTTACTTCATGGCCACCAAGCTGGCAGGTCCTTGACTGGCAAAAGGGCCGTCAGTTTAACTGGTCTCCAGTCACCCCTATGATATTAGCAGTCTTTCCACTAAAGGGAGCAACGGGGGTTGTGACTACAAAATGTTCAGCACCAGTGCCCACCATGAAAGTCATTGTCTGGTCCCCGACTTGTAATTTGACCATGGGCTCATGGGGTCCAAGTTCCAGTGAGCCCGGTCGCCCTTGTTCAGGGTTGAGTCCTGCCAGCCCGATCAGGTGGTCTTGGGGCTCTGGTCAGTATTTTCCTTTAGGGGTGCTTCCTCTTGGTGTCTGAGACTTCTGGGAGCACTCATTTTTCCAGTGCCTGCTCTCTTTGCAGTAAGCGCATTGGTCTCTGGCCAGCAGCATCCTCCTGGTGCTTTCCCCCTTTCGAGGTGGTCTGTTTTGCCTGGCGGGGTCGGCATTTCCCAGGGCTGCCACTAGTAGGGAGGTTTGGTATTTCACTTGCTTTTTGGCTCCCCATTTGGCGACTTTATCCTGATTGACGAACTTTGTTGGCAGCTTCCGGCAGCTGAGAGATGCTCATGCCCGCCAATCCTTCTAATTTTTGGAGTTTTCTTTTGATGTCTGCCGCCGCTTGTGCCATGAAAGTATCATTCACCATCCTCTGGTTTTCTGGAGCTTCTGGGTTGAAAGGAGTGTAGATCCTGAAGGCCTCGCAAAGCCGTTCATAGAAATCCCCTGGAGACTCATCGGGTTTTGAATAACTGAGGCTGTTTTTGTCATGTTTGTGGGTCATTTAGCCCCTTCTTGGACCCCTCAGAGGGGCACTTCCCAATATAGTTGGAGCACAGCCAGTCCCTGTTCAGTGTTAAAGTCCAGGTTAGGCTTAGTTTCTGGTGCTGCCACCTGTGCCCAATCCTCCGGGTCTAGTTCGCCAGGATTCGCCGTCTCTCCTCAGTGTTCAGGAGGAGTTGGCGACCATCATCCCAGGTGGGATGGTGGGTCTGGAAGAAGGATCCCATGAGATCAATAAGGGGTGAGGCCGGGGTGGACCCTGCATCTCATGGAGGGGTATCTACAATGCGGGCTGCACTGATGGGAGTCTCCTTGCCAATGGGGTTGCAGGACTCCCCTCTGGGGGTGTTGTCAGTTCTGCAAGGGCCGGGGGTAGTGTTGCCATGTGATTTGCCTGTACTCCCAGGCCAGGAGGGGAGACCGACGGGGGAAGCATCTCTGGGAGACCCGCTAGTGCTCCTAGGCCAGGATGACGGGCTGAGGCGGTTGGCACATATGGTGGTGGGGACAGTGGTGGGTCTTCTTCCGAGGACCCCTGATGAATGATTGGTTTCTGGTGCCTCGCTTCTTGTGCAACTAAGACCCTGCTCTGTCCCTTCTTTCCAACACACAACTGAACCCAAGGGGGCAGAGTTCGGGCTATTTCTAACCAGGAGTCAATATAGGGGAACTGATCTGGGTGGCTAGGGGTTCTGGTGACTACTAGCCACATCACACAGACCTTGGCTTGGTCTAGGGTCCCTTCTGAGGGCCAGTCGACATTAAAAGTGGGCCACTCCAACTCACATAGAGTTCGGAGGGTGCCAGGGTTCATCCAGATACCATAATCTCCGGAAAATCCCTTCCTGAAGTTCTTAAGCATGCAGTTCAAGACAGTAGGTTTTGACTGTGATGAGTCCATACCCTGTGCCAGTGGCACAAGACAGACAAAGGTGGGGTGCCTCTTTCAAGGCCACTCAGATGCCTGCCTGTCCGCGTCCCTCGTGGGAACTCAGGTTCCTTTTAGCTAAGGGGTCCAGACAATTTTACGGGTGGGCCATTATGCCATATGACGTAGCCACATAAACAGGTTGGGGCCCACGCTGACCCCGTGACACAGGCCATGGGGCCACAAGGTTAAACAATCCGTCCCACAGGAATTGCCCTATACTGGAGTCTCGTCACATGAGACCTCAGGAGGTGATCAGTCTCCTCTTCCTTCCGGAGACGGGCCTGACTGGGGTTTGGCACCCAGGTGCTTACCTTTCTGAAGTCTTCTGATATCGTTCAGTCCGTCTCTCTGTCTTGAGTCCGACTGGGACATGGGGATGCGGCCCGCGGCCCACGGGGGTCCGCCTCAGAAGGAGGTCCCATCAACACGACAGGAGGCACCTACCTTGTTTGCTCAGAGATCGCCGTTGGCCGCGCCCTTCAGTACCAAGCCGGAGGCACAACGGGCCTGCTCAGTTGGGTTTCCCGGTCAGGGAACCAAATGTTGCAGCTGTCACGATGAGAAACCCAAAATGGCACTCGGAGGAGCAGAGGAACCAGGCTTTATTACGTGCGTGGGCCCAGAGGAAAGTTCAGTTTCCAAATTCTTGGCCCCCAGCCCCAGTTTTCTGGAATTTTTTGGGGGGGTCTGCAGGCTCCCATTCATTGGCTAGCGAGTTGGCGAGTGGAATTTTTCCATTACCTTAGGCAACTAAGCAAGCGTGGTTACAGAAGCAGAACTGCAGTTTACGAAATCAAACAAGCAGGGTTACAGAGCCAGAAGTGCAGGTTTCAGTTCTAAGCAGGGAGATTCTTGTCAGAAAAAGGGGGAAGGGTAGGGCTGCAGTGACTTTTCCTTATCAATGTCATTTTTCAATAAAAGGAACCAGGGTCCTTTAGAGAAATGGCTGGTTCTAGGACTGGGGAAGAAATATACAAGATGAGCCTGGAGCATCTTATAGTGCCAGGAAGTCAGGAAGTGCTCAAAACACACAAAAACACATGCCTAGTGATGGAGTATGTCAAAGGGACACAGGAACCAACTGAACGAGCTCTCAAGGTCCCAAACTGGAACAATTTTAAGCAACAAAATATAGTATTGGATTATATGCCAAAGGATAAAATAAAAGTCTATGGGCCCATGCCAATATAAATAGCAGATTAAGTAAAAAATTTTAATTAGGGGAGAAGAGACGAATCTTCCCTGCAGAAGAATTTCAAATAATTTATGTAATACTCTGCCATCAAGGAGGGGAAGGATAACTCCCGATCCCTTAAGCAGTGCATAGTGACTTCCTTCCAAAGAGTACAGCATGGGCTAGGAGAACCAAACATTAACTTCACAGTGAAGAAGTTTGACAAACAGGACCTCCACAATGCCATCAAGGTCAATCAACAATAAGTCATGTTGATAGCATGTGCCCTTGAGATGTGATGAGAGTGACAATTTACTTCTGTAGTCTTCTTTCCTCAAATCCATCATCCCAGTCTAATCAGATAAAGACCAATGGACAGACATTTTACAAAATACTTGACTAAAACTCAAAACTGTTAAGGTCATCAGCAACAGGGAGAGTCAGGAAATGTCAGACTAGAGGAGCCTAAAGAGAAATAATGTGGGAGCCTGGATGGGCTCTTGGAACAGATAAAGGACATTAGGTAAAAATGAGGGAAATCAGAATAGAATATGCACATTAAAGAATAATAATAGACAGCTATTGGTTCATTAATTGTAATAAATACATCATATTAATGTAAGATGCTAATAATAGATGAAACTGAGTGCAAGGAAACTCACTTCACTATCTTTACAATATCTTTGTAAATCTAAAACTTTTCTGAAATGCAATGTTTATTATAAAAAAATAAAAAGGTGTGAAGGTGCAATTTCATCATGACAAAAGATTTAAATCTTAGACTGTGGAAATTTTAGTTCAAATGGATTGTAATGCTTTTGGCAAAGCATAATGGAAACTTACTGTCGTGTGGTTTGCGGAAGGAACCTTATTCTCCTTTTAAAATATTGATAGGATTTGCCATCTCCAGTCTTTGAGAACGTCTTTTGTCCTTACATGACTGTAAAAGATCAATGAAGTTATCTCATTTACAGATTCCCTTGAGACCCTGGGGTGTAATTTAGATGGGTCAGAAGGTTTTAACTCATGCAAAGCAAATATTTGTACTCTTACAATCCTTTTATCCATCATGAGCTTTATTTACTTCATTCTCAGTAAGGTTCACTCTACCCTTTTCAGGCCAAAGATTATTATTCTTGACAGACAAGAAATGAGCAAAATCAGAGCAAAAAGATTGCACCAGCGTAAACTTTGCAATGTGTGTATGTGTGTATTTTTCTAAACATACCTGGGAGGTATTTTTTCTGCAAGTGTGTACGTGTTATGTATATCCATGTGTTTATAAATGTGTACACACACACATACACACATATCTAGAAGCATTAAGTTATCTTGGATATAAATTAATGATCTGGCTTTTATAAATGTATGTTCCCCACCTGTATTTAGCATTGCATATCTAATATATGAGTATATTCTTTTATGAATTTGATCACCTTAGAGAAATCCATTACTTTTAATTTTTTAAATTTTCTCTATTTTCCTTATTATTTTTCCTTATTATAATACTCTGAGATAAATTCTAAGGTGAAGTCATCTCATATCTAACCCGGGAAGTGTTTCTACAGTCAGATCACAGGGTAAAAATCAGGTCCATTTCGCCAACAATGCAGATTTGTTTCCACTGTCTCTCAATGAATCTGAACAAGCTAGTTTTTCCTCCAGCACTGCAAAAGACCGATGTTTCTCCAGGCACCCACCGGACAAAGTTGTTGGCTTTTATGGAGGGGCCCCCCTTTTTTAATAAAAAAAAATTCTTTTATGATTCTTGCAGTGTATGAAATTGAAGGCTTTAAATTAAAAGAAATACCATGGAATTACCATCCCCAATTTCCAGATGATAAAATTGAGACTTTGAGAGATTAAGGAACCCCAGGGGACTAAACAAGCTTGTATAACTATATACGTATCTATACAGCTATATAAGGCTATTTAGCCTCCTTGAAGTTCTGTAACTCAGAGTCCCAGTATGTGTGTGTGTGTGTGTGTGTGTGTGTGTGTGTGCAGACGTGAGCTCAGGCTGCCTGATCTCACACACCTGCTGTGAAACAGCAAACAACATCATTTAAATTGCCCAAGTGAGTAAGTTTATGAAGGACAGACTATAATAGCATCAGCAGAGGGTCTTAAAGGAGGTGGGGAAGGGGTAAAATCTGGATTCCAGCCACACAGAGGAGCTGGTTTACCTTCAAGAAGTTTAATCCTATAGCTCTGTTAGCCCCAGGGATATGAGTTCTTTCAAATTCCCATTACTTTTCTCTGCCTTCCTATCTTTGACATCATCTTTCCCATCCACCCTGACAATAGGATCTGTGAGGCTGTATTCAAATTACTTATTTTCTCTCGGATCCTTAGTTTTCCTGGTCTGTAAAATAAGAATTGGAGGGAATCCTGCAGGGATGTTGAAAGGAATAGACCTCCTATGTGTAAACTTCCTGTCCCAGCAGCTGGCTGGGTATGAAGTGTTAAGGGAAGACATCATTTAAATTGTTAACTTTAAAATTTAAATTGTTAAATTGTTTAAGTGTTAAAGTGTGAAGGGAAGACATCATTTAAGAGATCAGTTCTAAAGAGGCTGAGAGGAAGAAACAGCTCAAAGTTGGGGCAAGGAGGAAGGCTTCTGGGAGGAGGCGGAGTTGGAGATAGGATGGGAGCCCAGCCCAGGTGAGCATGACTTCCTGGAACATAATTGAAAGGAAAGGGGTAGCCCAGGGCTGTAGTAGCAGGGAAAGCTGGGATCCTAACAGCCAAAGGATGACCCAGATTTCCTACTTGTGCCTTAAGAGCATCTGCCCATGGAGAAAGGTGAGAAAGGGTATGCAGGGGAGAAGGCTGAGCCTGTGCACCCCTCTGAGCGGAGGGGAATGAAGGTGTCCTGGGGACCCAGGTTTTAGGGGCAGGACCGGCACAGGCCTCACTGCTCAGGCTAGGGAACAATAATTTGGGGAAGCAGAGTTTCAAGAATGTGACATATCCCTGAAGGTGCCGGGGTCGAGGCCAGTGACAAAGAGTCCGCTCTTAAAAGGGAATTTCTGAACCTGACAACCAGGGTCCAGCAACCTCAGAATCTAAGGGTCAAATGAGGTCTATGGACACAGCAGGACTCAGGCTGGCACCGCTTGCGCCTGCAGAGCTATTTAAGATCATTCTGCTTAGGAGTCCCCAGGCCAACCCGCAGTGACCTGCAAGCAGAAAGGCTCAGATCACGTGACTCAGGCAGCAGTTCAGGATTCTCCAGGCAGCTACAGGGTTATTATGGTCCCAACAGCCTATGAGAAATACGGATAAGCTCTAACTACAGGGACCAGCACACTGCTATGTGGTTAAACAAGTCATTGCAACAGATCTTTAGGCTTAAGTTAAAAAACAAAACAAAACAAAAAACACTGGATCTGCTACATATTAGCTGCACGAGGGAATCTTTCTTACCTTGCTGAGCCCCAATTTTTTTTTTAATGGGGCTAATAATACCTCCATCTCAGGGTTGTTGTAAGGTTAAATAAGATAGGTCTAACAGGACGCAGAGTGTTTGCCAACAGGAAATGCTTAGTGCATGGTAATCAATTAGTTCTAACAGTATAACTATCACTATAATAATAGTAATATTGATAATAGTATTATTATTTTTTTAATTTGTCTGTTGTCTTCCACATATTTAGGAAGCATTTCTGTGAATAGTCACCTATTTTCCCCTGAAGCGGGGTGGGGGGCGGGGCGTGGAGAATGAAACAAGAGAATTCAAGTTTGCCATTGTCAACCGTTGTCAACCGAGAAATAACAAACTAAATGGCAAGGCAACAAAGGCATTTATTTGGGGTCTTAAAATTGAAATTCAGGGAGCACAGATTCCAGTAGCAACTCAAACTGTCTTCTGTCTTGGCATTGCCCAGGCAAGGGATTTTTAAAGAAAAAGAAGATTACATAAATTGTTTGTGATTGGTGGATATTTGGGGTGCTCCAACTGTCCTTCAGGTTAAACAGTTTACTGAGTTCTTTATCTTGTGATTTGCTTATGGTGTCCAGATGTCCTTAGAGTTTGGGGGTACATTGTTGCTTGAGGCATTACACACTGTGGCAGTGATATCAGGCTGAGACCTGCATAAGAGTAGCTTCCAGAGTGACCTCCTGGCTCAAAATATCCGTGGTAACTAACTGTATTTTGTTTTATTTCTTTTTATACCATGTTATATCAGTCTCCATTTCATTTATACTAAGTATCCCTCAAGTGTCTGTCTTTATCTCTCTCCACTTTAAGGAAAATTGGAGCAAGGCAGAGTCATCAGTCCAGCAAGGAAAGCCAGATTTTGCAGCAAAAATCAAAACACCTTCCAAACAATTTGACTTTGTTAATAGATAAACCTCTTTGAATCATTTTCATAGAGAACATTTTGGAAAGAATTTATCCCTTTGTTATTCTCCCCAGATCTGAATTTTCCATCACGGTCCTTTTGCCATTTTATTATAAAGTTCTGACACCAAGAGATGAGCTCCTTTATGAGACTGCTAGAACATAGCATAAAATAGCTAAAAAAAAATTAATCGCTCATTTTGATTTAGGCTTTTCTTCGGCCCAGTAACGACTTCAGATGCGATCTTATTGACCTTGTCTGCTTTTGTTCCCGTCAAAATCGATACAGTATGCAATGCCATAAATTTGCCTCAGCTGGCTTTCAGTTCATTGTGGGAATGAATGCTCCTCCTGAGAATGGGGCCAGGTAACTTCCTTTAATCCGCAATCATTATACTGGGACCTGCCTTTAAAGTCAATGACAAATTGGCGGCCACAGAGCCAGTGGGGTTTGGGGAGTTATGGTTCAAGAAGCATCCCTGGAAATCTAAAACTTTACCTGTACGCAGCTCTACGAGCCAATAGGTATTAGCCACAAAGTACCGGGTTCAAGTAATTTTCTTAATAACGTGACCAGAAAAAATACCAATCATTTATTTGGGCAACATGACAGAAATGAAAATATAATGCTTCCTCATGGAAGCAACTCCTGTTCAATTACTAAATATATAATACACCCAGAGAAGCACACAGAGAAGAGATGTAAACTTTAGAGAACAATAGACATGGACATCTACCTAAGGTCTACCAACTTAAGAAATTGAATGTTTTTAATATAGCAAAAATCACCCAACCTAGTGAGATCATTTCTTCACTCTCAGCTGCAACCCCAAGTCTGATTTTTGGTGATAATAATTCCTTTCCTTTTCCTCATATTTTATCACATATAGATGTATTCATTAATAAGACATTACTTTATATTTTGTATTCTCTAATGTTTTATAAATAGGATAATTATTATTTCTCTTCCATGACTTTCTCCTTTTACTCAAAATCAGATTTTTGAGATTTATTGTATAATGCATGTAACCATGGTACACACTCATATTTAGTATTTTACAGAAGACCTTTGTTTAAATAAACCACAATTTGCATACTCTTTATACAGTTGATAGGCATTTTGATTGTCTCCAGGCTTTTTGTTTGTTTATTTTGTTATTATTCAAAAGTAGAGATAAACCTCTTAGTTCACCTTTGCAAGAATGTGAATGAAGACACCCAGGAGTGGAATTTCTGAATCTCAAGATATGTTTAGTGTCACTATATAATGCCAACCTGATTCATACTCACTCAACACTCATGAGCAAGAATGAAACAGTTCATTGCTCTACAACATCCACAACGTTTAGTATTTCTTCGCTTTTAGTCTTTAGTTTTACCAGTTGAGTAGTTGTGAACTTATATCTCATTCTGTTTATTTGATTTTAATGGGCATTTTCTGAAAACTAACAAGATTAAACATCTTTTCATTTGTTTATAAGCCATGTGAGTTTCCTTATGTATGAAATATCTGTGTTATATTTCACCCATTTTCTATTGTGTCATTTGTCTATTTCTTATTAATTTCTGGAATTTTTCTATATATTTTGGATACTAAACTTGTCTCAGTTATATATATTCCAGTTATCCCCCTCAGTTTTGTGGCTTGTCTTTTCACTTTTTATGCTATCTTTTTTTTTTCATTATTATTTTTTTTTAGAGAAGCTTTAGATTACATAAATGTTACATAAAAAATATGAGGATTCCCATATGCCCTTGCATGACATTGCAGTGATGGATACAGGCCGTTGTGTATTTTGTCATAACTTACACTCTGTGTGGGACAGTGTAAACTCTAGTCCATGGTTAGCAGCAGTGCTTCAATATGGGTTCATCAATTGTAACAAATGTACCATAGTAATGGAGGATGTTGTTAACGTGGGAAAGTGTGGGCGGGGAAGGGAGTGGGGCATATGCTATCTTTTTAATTAAAAGAAATTCTTAATTTTAATGTATTTGAATATATGAAACTTTGATCCCAAGAAAATAATCTAAGAAATTGACATCAGATAGCTTTACAGTTTTACAGTTTTTCATAGTATATTTAAGTATTCAATGCACATGGAATTTATATAGTGCAAGGCAGAGATATAATTTTATATTTTGCCATTTTAATAACGAATTGCTTCCGCTCAATTTGTTAAATAGTCCATCTTCCCTACTATTGTGCAGTGCCTGCTCTTTCATACATCCATGGGTCAGTTTCCAGAATCTTTATTCAATTCCATTGGTCCATTTGTCCATTCTTAAGTCAGGTATACACTTTTGGATGCTATTGTTTAACA
This sequence comes from Cabassous unicinctus, assembly GCA_029593785.1. Taxonomy (NCBI): domain Eukaryota; kingdom Metazoa; phylum Chordata; class Mammalia; order Cingulata; family Chlamyphoridae; genus Cabassous; species Cabassous unicinctus. The sequence continues at coordinate 21,074 of JAQZBX010027135.1, forward strand.
ATAAGATTTTATAGGGCCAGCTCACTTGCCTGGTTCTTTTTATCAGAGATGTTTTGTTTTGTTTTTGTTTTTGTTTCATCCCTTTTTCATCCTAATAAACTTAGAATCAGCTAACAAGTTCCTAGGAAAAGTATATTAAGATTTTGACTGGAATTCTACTAAATATTTGAGTTGATTTGGGAGAAGTAGTATTTTTGTGATTGTATTGTTTTCCATTTATTTATGCCTCCTTTAATATTTTTCAATCAAACATTAGATAATTTGCTTAGAGACTGTGCACATTTGCTAGATATATTTAAGTAGTTCATTTTTAAAAATTATTACTGTGAATGGGGTCTTTCTTTTTTTAATTACATTTTTTAATAGACTTTTAGCTGGTAGGTAAAAATGCTAGTGACTTCTGCATATAAATTTCAAATTCAGTAAACTTGCTAAATTCCATTATAAATTCTAATAATTTATTCATAGGATATCTAGGGTTTTCTAAATGGGAAGTGTTATCATCTACAAATAATGAGAATTTTGTTTCCCCCTTTTCTATGTTTATAACTTTTATTGTCTTTCATTGTCTTATTGTACTGTCTGGGAACTCTATTAAAAAAAGAAATAAAAGCGATAATAATGCATGTCTTTATCTTGTTTCTAAATATTAGAAAAATATTTTCAACACTTTAACCTTAAATATACTGCTTGATATAAGTTTTTGTTTGTTTTTTGTTTGTTTGTTTATATACTATTTATCAGTAACTATTTAAGGAAGTTTTTTGTTTTTTTCTGTTCCTAGTTTGTTAAAAAGATTGTTTTAGGGAATTCATGAATAGATATGATGTTTTATGAAGTATTTTTTTCTGCATCTGTTGAAGTGAATATACATTTTTCTCCTTTAATCAGTTAATATGGTAAATTATAATAATTGCTTTTCTAATAATTCCAGCCTCTTGCCTGTTCTGCCAACTGATATTCTGTGTGATAATTTTTGTATATTTACTCCTGACTAGACTGACTTTAAATTTCTTACTGGTTTTGGGAACAATACAATGCAAGCCTCATAAAATGAGTTGGGAGTGTTTTCTCTTTTCCCATTGCCTAGAGGAATTTTTGTAGGATTGGCCTCATTCTTTTTAAAGATTTCAGAGAATTTACCAGTAAATCCACCTAGACCTTGAATTTATTTGTGGAAAAGTTTAAAATTATGGACTCAATTTTAATGGTTTTTAAAATAGCTTTTTCTATTATTCTTGTGTTGGTTCAGTTAAGTTGCATTTCTAGGACTTTATCTATTGAGTATAATATTCAAATTTATTAAAATATCCTCTGATGATCCTTTCAGTGTTTCATTTCTAGTGATGTTCTCCTTTTTATTCTTGATATTGGCTTTTTGTGCCTTTTCTCTTTTCTTCCTTATTTGATCTTGCCATGGATTTACACATTTCATTAGTCTTTGAAAAGGACCGATTTTGGCTTTGTTAATCTTCTGCTTGTAATTTTATCCTTTATTAATTTCACTCTCATCTTCAATATTTGTTTCTCTTTATTTCATTGGAAGGTATTTTTAAAAGCTATTAAATCTCTCCAAATCGTCTCCTTTCAAAAGTTTTTATTTATAGTACTTTCTTTTCTTTTCTTTCAAAATAGTTTGTATTTCCCATCTTAACTCATGACTTTCCAGAAGTGTATTTTAAAGTTTCCAAATGTATGGCTTACTTTTTTATTCCATTTTTAAAAATCATTTATTTCAAACTTAACTGCGTTGTAGTCAGAGAATGTGGTTCACATGATATCAATCTTTAAAATGTATTAAGAGTCACTAAGTTCTAGCATGTAGAATTTTATTGAAATTGTTTAATGTGTGTAATGTATGTAAAGAGTGCATTCTCTAGTTGCTGTGTGCAATGTGCTATATATATGTAAATATATATTATAAATATATAAACATATATTAGTTTCTTTAACTTTTTCACTTTTACTGAAGTATTTGTATTTATCCTTATCAAGTGTTTTAGGTCTGGTTGGTGTTAGGATTTTCTTTTACCTTTATTTCATTTTGGGGGGTTATTACAGACATCTTTTATTTTTTAACTCTTATTAGCTTATTTTATGTTTCCTATATTTGTTTACTACTTACATGTTCTTTATTTTTTTGGTGGATAACCTTAATTTCAAATATACATATATAATATATATGTGAATATATGTATGTATGCTTGCAGTGCAAAGTTAATAAAAATTTTGCTCTCCTCCTAAACAGTAAAAGGACTTTAAAATATGTTAACTTGTATTACTCCTTTTGCTTCAAATGATACTGCCTATGTTGTTCTATCCTGGCCTCTTCCCCCATATACAAGTTAGGCATTATCAATTTTTAAGATGTCAATGAATGCTTAAATTTAACTATTAATTAATTAACATATATAATCACAATTATTTCAGGCATTTCAATCTTCCACTTGATAGTCTTTTATTTCTGTCTAGTGTATTTCTTTTAGAATTCCTTATACAAATCTGGGTTAAGACCCAACCTAATTTAATTGGGCTACACCTTAATTTAAAATAACAGCATTAAGATTCAAAACCACAAGAACGTGGGCCAAGATTTAAAAACTGTGTATTTTGGGGGGTTAATTCAACCTAGCACAGATGGGGAGAGGGGTAAAAAGGAAGAAGAGGAAAAAGAGTATAAACAACAAAAACAAACAAGTAAACAAATGAATGGATAGAGGGCCCTTGTATTGGGCCTTACACTGAGCTGAGAAATATTTTGTACTCCAACCTTTACACCCAGAGTTCAAAATGTATGAGTGTGTGGGGATGTATGTGTGTCTGTTCAGTTTGTCCTTTTGTTTACCAAAATCTTTTTGATGTTCACAAATTCATAACATTATTTTTACTTACACTGTGTGCATTTGAGGTTTTCATTAAAAAGTCCTTCTCGCATCTTCATCCATAGCTTGCTCTAAAAATTCTTATTATTAAGCAACAGTTCCTAAAGTGTGTACTTTGCTTATGAATGGATCAATGAACCAGTGGTATTGAATAAAGATTCTGGAAACTGACCCATGGATGCAAAATAGAGCAGTCATTGCACAATAGCTGGGAAAGATGGAGCATCTGATAACAATGTTCTTTTATATTTTCTTCTTTTAAATATATGGATAGACGGATAGATAGATAGATAGATAGATAGATAGATAGATAGATAGATAGATAGATAGATGATAGATAGATAGACATTCATAAGTAGATTTTCCTTGTTAGGTCTTTATTTGATCTGGTGTACCACTTTGTTTGTGATGTTACAAAAAGTTTTACTTTGATTTTCTTCATATTTGAGAGCCAGTTCTCTCAATACCATCTCCTAGGTAATTCATTCTTTTACCCAATGAAATGTGACACCATATTTGTCATATATTAAGTGACTATAGGTAAATTGATCTCTGTTCAACTGGACATTGTCTTTCTATTTAGGGAAAATTCCACACTGCTTTTATTTCTTGAACTCTGGAGTATTTCTTGATATGTGATAGGACAAATCCATTCTCATTACTCTTAAAAGTTTGACTTAGCCATTCATGTACTTCTCTTCTGAAATTTATTGAGTAAATAAAAAATCCAAAGTTTGATTGCTTTTAGTTATGTATAATAGCATTTCATCAAATTTAAGTTGCCACTGATTATAAAACATTATTAATTTATGAACCATTAAGTAAAAAAGAAAAATGATGCCACTTTCATAAAATTTTAAGATGCATTTTGTTTTCAGAAACATTAAAATGTAACATTTAAAAATATGCCTTACAGGGACCACCTTCTTCCCACCCAGATCAGACTGCAGCCCTAGCCTAGGCTCCAGCCCCGCCTCTGGCAGGGAGGAAGCTGGCAGAACCTGCACCAGCCTCTCGGGGTAACTGCAGGCACTTTCGGTCAGCATGGACTGAATGGTGGAATATCTGGGGCTCCATCCCTGCCCTCCAATAGGATAGGAGGGGAGCTGTAGTTCCTAGGCCTCTCTGGGCAACTGCAGGTGCTTTTGGTCCACACAAACTTGTTTGTTGAATGCCTTAATTCCACCTCCACCCTTCCACCCCTCCACCCCTATAGAATATGAGGAAGCTGATGCTCTTCAGCCTCTCTGGGCAACTGCATTCACTTTTGGCCTGCACAGACTGGATACTCTGACACCTGTAACTCCATCCCCACTCCCCAATAGGATGGGGGGGAGCTTTTTCCTCAGCATCTTCAGGCAACTGTAGGTGCTTTTGGCCTGCACAAACTGGTATTTTTAGTGCTTTCAATTTCATCACCACCCCATTCTTCCCCCCCATAGGATAAGTAGGGGCTGGTGTTTCCTCAGCCTATCTTGGCTACTGCAGGTGCTTTTGGCTTTCACGAATGTAACTGTTGGGAACCTGTGGCTCCAGCCCCACCCTCGACAGAACAAGAGGGGTCAGTGTTTCCCTAGCCTCTCTGGGTAACTGCAGGTTCTTTTGACCCACACAGACTGAATAGTCAGACACTTGTAGCTCCATCCCCAACCTAAGTAGGATAGAAGGGGAACTGTGTTTCCTCAGCCTCTCTGGGCAATGGCAGGCACTTTTGGCCTGCACATACTGGACTGTTGTGTGCCTGTGGATTCACCCAAGCCCCTAATAGGATAGGAGGGGGCTGGCATTGCCTCAGCCTTTCTGGGAAATGGCAGGCACTTTCAGCCTACATGCATTGAACTCTTGGCTGTTGGTGGTTCCATTCCCAACCACTATAAGGCAGAAGGGACAGTACTCCTTCAGGCTCTTAGAGCAACTGCAGGCACATTCATTCCCACCCCAAGCAAGGGAGGAAAGGGCATGAAGCTTCATCAGTCTCTCCAGGAACCTAGAGAAGATCTTTGATTGTATGACTTGGATTATTATACATGACTGTGGCTCTGTCCCTAACCCTGGGAAAAGAGAAAGTGAGAAGCTTCATTGATCTCTCGGGTAAGGTGGCTGGCTTCAGCCTCCACATCTTATAGCACCAACTGCATCCTTGGCTCCTACTACACAACCAGCAAGGGAAAAAGGACAAGAAAGCCCTAAACTAAAGAGACAAACTGCACCCAGGACAAATACATCTACTAAGCCAGATGCCAAGACAACAACAAAAAACCAAATCCATGCAAAGTAACAGGAAGCTATGGCCCAAAGAACCAAGAGAAGCCTCCAGGTGACATAAAGAATTTAAGACAACTAATCATAGCTGTTCAACAAATCTCCTTAATAAATACAATAAGATGACCAAAGAGATTAAGGATATTAAGAAGACACTGGGTGAGCAAAAATAAGAATTGGAAAACATACATTGAAAAATAACAGATCTTATGGGAATGAGAGGTGCAATATATGAAATTAAAAATACACTGGAGGCAGATAACATCAGATTTGAGGAGGCAAAAGAAAGGATCAGTGAACTTGAAGACATGGCATCTGGAAATGACCATTAAAAAGAACAGATGAAGAAAAGAATGGAAAAAAAAATTGAACAGGATCTCAAGAAACTAAACGATGGCAAGAAACATGCAAAACATACATGCCATGGGTGTCCCAGAGGGAGAAGAGAAGGGAAAAGAGGCAGAAAGGATATTTGAGGAAATAATGGTAGAAAATTTCTAAACCCTATTGAAGAACATAGATATCCATGTCCAAGAAGCACAACGTACATCCATCCGAATAAATCTGAGTAGACCAACCCCAAGACACATACTAATCAGAATGTCAAATGCCAAAGACAAAGAGAATTCTGAGAGCAGCAAGAGAAAAAAAATGCATAACAAATAAGGCATACCCAATAAGATTAAGTATAAATTTCTCATCAGAAACCATGGAAGCAAGAAGGCAGTGGTATGATATATTTAAGATCCTGCAAGAGAAAAATGGTCAGCCAAGAATCTTATATCCAGCAAGATTGTCTTTCATAAATGAGGGCAAGTTTAAAATAGACATAGATAAACAGAAACTGAGAGAGTTTGTAACCAAGAGACTGGCTTTGCAGGAAATACTAAAGGAAGGGTTACAGCCTGAAAAGAAAAGACAGGAGAGAGAGACTTAGAAAAGAGTATAGAAAAGAATTATGTCAGTAAAAGTAACTAAAAGTGTCAAAAGAGTAGTGGAAATAAAATATGATAGATAAAACCCAAAGGTAAAAATGGGTGAAGAACTGCCTTTACATTAATAACATTGAATGTTAATGAATTAAACACCACAATCAAAAGACACACACTGGAAGAATGGATAAGAAAATACGAGCTATCTATATGCTGCAAGAGGTTCACCTTAGATACAAGGATACCAATAGATTGAAAATGAAAGCCTGGAATAAGATATTCCATGCATGTAGTAACCAAGTAAAAGCTGTAGTAACTACACTTATATCAGATGAAATAGACTTTAAAAGCAAAACTGTTATTAGAGACAAGGAATGATATTATATATAATAAAAAGGGCAATTTACCAGGAAGAAATAGCAATCATGAATGTATATGCACTGTAGTAGTTTGATATTATTGATGAACTCCAAAAAGTAATATTGGATTATGTTTGTATACTGGTCTTTTCCTCTGGGCATATTAGAGTGTATTGGCTTCAGAGGTTTTACTTTTACTTGATTAAATAATGATTAAGGCTTTGATTGGACCACATCTGTAAGACATTGAGTCCCCACCCCCTTGGTGGGCTGGGACTCACAGAGAAACTGCACTACAGAGAAGAGAGGTTGGAGTTTTTGAGCTGGAGCCCCAGGAAGTAAGCACACAGAAGAGCTTTGTTATGAGGAAAGAGAAAGGGCCCCAGGAAGAGAAACAAGCTGTTTGCCTGATAGTCTACAGCTGGCCTTTTGGAGATAGCAAAGGAGCTAAGCCTGGAGAGAAGCAAGCGCTGGGAAGAGAGGAACCCAGGAAACCTGAATCCTCACAGGCATCAGCAACCATTTTGCTCCAACACGTGGCAATAGACTTTGGTGAAGGAAGTAACTTACACTTTAAGACCTGGTAACTATAAGCTTCTACACCAAATAAATACCCTTTATAAAAGTCAACAAATTTCTGGTATTTTTCAGCACCCTTTTGGCTGACTAATACATGTACCTAAGCAAGTTGCCCCAAGATGCATAAGGCAAACACTGGCAAAACTTAAGGGAGAAATAAACATCTCTAAAATAATCCTTGGAGATTTCAATACACTACTCTCAGCATTGGACAGAACCTCTGGACAGAGAATCAATAAAGACACAGAGAGCTTGTATAATATGATAATGTACTAATTTAATAGACATAAACAGAACATTGCACCCCTAACTACACAGCTGGAAGAACTAGAAAAAGAGCAGTGGGCTATTCCCAAAGCAAGTAGAAGGAGTGAAATAACAAAGATCAGAACAGAACTAAATGAAATTGAGAACAAAAAAACAATAGAATTAACATCACCAAAAGTTGGTTCTTTGA
>JAQZBX010027136.1:0-28533 GCA_029593785.1 Cabassous unicinctus
TAGCACCCATAATCTAATGAGTCAATTCCTTGTAATAAATTTTTCACACAAACATTTTGGCTCTGCCTGTCTGGAAAACCCAGACTGATACAGATTTTGATAAAAAAGAGTGGTTCTAAAGATCACAATCTTAAAGATAAATTTTCTGACATGGTTCTGGGGATTTAAAAATATATTGTTTAATTAAATTATATTTAAAGGTGCTAATGACTCTATTTCCAATCTTAAAGAAGGCATTGATAGCCCATGACCATTGTGATGTGGCAATAGAGATAAGCAAAGTATTACCACTTGACACTTATAAACAAATATCTATAAAAGCCAAAGTTCTGTGTGACTGGTTTTTGATACCTTAGACCATTTTTGTCAAGCTAATGAGTATAATGAGATTGGCTGATTGTCTTAAATATGCTAAATAAATTGTTGAAATAAAAATATGACCTAAAATTCCCAGGTTATGTAACAATAAATGACATGAAAGTTTCTGTTTGTGCCTTAAAAGAAGCCCTTTCTCTTGTAACCATGATATTGAGACATATGAAAACCACAGAGTCTCATGATACAAGTAGCAGAATGACAGCACAAATTGAATTCCCAAATTTGCAGGGTGTCTGCTGTTAAAAAGAAGGCATTGATTGGGAAAGAATGGGATACTGATCATTGGAATGGGAACATATGACAGATAATGAAGTTGGGGAAACTGAACCTCTAAATTCCCCTGAGTCTTCTTTTGCCAATGGGATCAGTTTTTCAATGTTCACTTGAAGAGATTAACCGTGCTTTGCCTGATGAAATGAAAATCTAATAGAATCTCCTGAGGTAGTTGACTAGAAAGACACTACTAATTATCCTCATCAACAACCCCATTACCTGTCTTTATTTGTGAATATTTAACTAGACTAAAGACCAGGCAGAACTCAAAATGTGAGGTTCAAAGTGTGACACATAAGGATTTGTGCTATATTCCAAAAGGGCTGAATGATTTTTACACTTTATACAGAAAGAAATCAGGGAAATTTCATTTTCCTCTTCAACTATCCCACACCCTTAATATCAATTCCCACATAAAAGTATTCTGAGGATTAAGTGTGGGAATTGATATTAAGGGTGAAAGATATGGTGGAAAGTATATAAAACTAGTGTAAGTCTGAACTGATTGATAGGGTCCCAGTAAGTAGAAATTAAAATTTATAGGTCAAGGAGCTATAAGGTCTTCAATAGGTTTGTTTTGTTTGTGGCATGAATCATGGACCAATATGTGGCCTACATTAAATGAAGTTGAGATCCCAGAACTGCCTTGGTATTGTTTAGAAAAAGGTATACAAAGGCAAATGGAGATTAGAATTTTATAGTGGATTTATCAGGCAAGAACAGCTCATCCACCCAAGTACTTAATAGAGTACACATCTTTCACCATGACTTTTGTAAATAAATTTGTGAGGATATAGCCTCAGCATCTTTGTAGAGATTTGTGCTTTTTCTTCTCTGTAGGTCAGATATTGTAGTAGGACCTGGTGCCAATGAACTGGGATCCTTAAATCAATAGGAATATTTGGAACTGGGGGTGACAGTGGTCAAGTAGCAGCAACTAAATGATAAGGTGGGTGTATTAGCCAGCCAAAGGGGTTCTAATGCAAAGTACCAGAACTTTCATGGCTTTTATAAGGAGTATTTATTTGATGTATAACCTTACAGTCAAAAAACCCTAAATAATCTAACTCAAGGTACCATAAAATATACTTTCTCACCCAAAGTCATTGGCCATGTGTTGAAGGAAGATGGCAGATGATGTCTGGAACGGTTCAGCCTTCCTTCTTCCTCTTAAGGCTCCATGATCCCAGCTTCTTCTGATCTCAGCTGTAGGCTGACATAAGGCCCATCTCTCTTTCTGGGGCTCATTTCTTTCCAGGCTCAGTTTCTCTGAGTTCTTCACAAGATCAGCTGTAAACTATCAGGCTCATTTCTCTTTCCAGGGCCACAGGATCCTCTCTGTATCTTCTCTGTTTGTCTACTTCTGTTTTTGAGAGACTGTTTTATCATCCCACCAAGGGGACTGGCACTATAATGACAAGGTTGAGTCAAAGCTCTAATCTTAATATAATTTAATCAGATGTCTCAGCTGATTCTAATACAATCAAAGCGTTATCACATCCAGAGGAATAGATTAGTTTACAAACATAATCTATATCTCCTTTTGGAATTCATAAGTAATATCAAACTGCCATGGTGGATATAGTTATTATCATGGACAGCAAAGACAAAGCAGTAATCAGAATAGTCTGATTGGTAGAGACCTATGATATTGGGTAGTTGATCATAGCGTACTTAGAAGTGAAATGAACAATCTACTAAACTCTTAATTGATTTGTATAAATGAAAGAGTTCTAGGGTCAGTGAACAAAAGTCTAATTTGAGTCACAAAAATGAAGGGTCACAGTCTCTCAATTTCCAGACTTGAGACAATTTACAGACCCAGGAATTCTCAAATGAAAGGTAGATTGTGTTCCTTTAAGGAACAACTCCACTACACTGACCAAAATTCATACCGTTAGTCTTTTTCTCAGCCTTCCCCAAAGAGAACTATGGCTTTTTCTTAGGGTTTGTATGCATTGCATAAAAGGAAACAATCAGAGTTTTCACTGATTTTTGTATACTAGCTCCATACCAGCACTAATTCCAGGGGCACAAATGTCTCTATTGTCTAACACTCAGAGAAGAGGTATATAGAGGTCAGGTGATCAATTGACTCAGCTCAAGTCAGTCCCAAAGTGTGTCTCTGAATACTTCCTGAGGATATTTCTCCACTTCTCGAATTCAAAATTGGCATAAACATACTTAGCACCTGGCAGAATCTCTACATTGATCTCTCATCTGTGGAGTGAGGGTTATTTTCAAAAGAAAGGACAAGTGATAGTCACTAGTGCTGCCTATGGCTAAGAAAATTCTAAATCAAAGGCAATGCAAAATTCCAGAAGAAATGGCACAGATTAGACTGACCTTGAAGGATTTAAAGTATTTCAGTATTGTTTCTTTCATCTGTATCTCTATTCAGCTTTCCTATTTGACCTATGCAGAAAACAGGTGGACCTTGGAGAATGATGTGGATTACCTTAAAGTTACCTAGGTGGTGAAATCCAACTAAGGCTGCTGTTACTATGTGATAGTATTGCATGAGCATTTTAACACATTCCCTTTTTCCTAGTATGCCAACATTGCTATGGAAATTTTTTTTCTTTATACTAATTAGTACAAAATACTAGAAATAGTTTCTTTCCGTTTTAAAGGCTAACAATACACTTTCACTGTCCTACATCAGGGATATATCACCTTTCCTGCACTATGTAATAATCTGTTCATCAGAGACCTTGATTGCCTTTCCTTTACATATGACAAAACCTCATCGATTGTATTGGCAGCATTAAGCTAATTTCACATACTAAGAAAGAATCAGCAATTGGTCTGGAATTATTGGTAAAAGAATTGCACTGCAGAGTGTTGGAAATAAATCTGACAAATATTCAGTGATCTTCCATCTCAGTGAAATTCTCTGCAGCTACTGTTGTGGGACATGTTGTAATATCCCTTCTATTATGAATGATAAGCTGTTGCATCTGGCCCTTACTGGAATAAAAAAAGACATACAACTTCCAGAGGGTATCTTTGGATTTTGGAAGCAATACGTATATCATTACATGGAACTGTGTACACCAGAAGAACATGATCTTAATCTTAATTCATTCCTGTATGTGTGAACTTTGGTAAATAAGACCTTGGGATGAGTTTATGTGGCCCAGCTAAATCAGGATGGGCCTTAATCCTCTTACTGAAGTGCTTTTAGGAAGGTCATGGAAATGGAGAAAGTCACAAGGACAAGCTGGAATATAAAAGCCAATGGAATCCAGAATCAAGTGAAGCCAGATAGGTGAAGCCAAGAGAGCCTGTCATGTGCACTATAAAATGGCAGAAAAGCCCACAATCCCAAAGTCTTCTGGGGGACAGCATTGCCTGGATGACACCTTATTTTAGAATTCTAACCTCAAAACCATGAGCCAATAAATTCTCATTATTTAATCCAGCTTATTGCATATTTACTTTAACAGTGAGGGAACTAACAGTTTTTTGGTATGAAGAGTGTGGTCCTGCCATTACAAATACCTAAATCAATTTGGAATTGTGTACTGGATTGAGGCTGGAAGAACACTGAAATGCATGATAGAAAAAGCCTAGATTGCTTTCAAAGTCTTTTTTTAGAAATATGGATGCTAATGGTACTTCTGATCAGGCCCTAGAAAGAAATGATAAATACATTATTGGAAACTGGAGGAAAGGCAATCCCTATTAGAAGTGGCAGAGAAATTGGCAAAACTGAGTTCTGATGTTGGATGGATGGAAGAATTTGAATGTAATGACCTTGGAAACTTAGCTGAAGATACTTCCAAGATAAGTGTGAAAGGTGCCAACTGGTTTCTCCTTCCAGCTTATAATGAAATGAGAGTAAATAAAAATAAGCTGAGAAATGAACTCCTGAGTACAAAGAAACTAGAAATTAATGGTTTGAAAAACTCTAAGCCTATCCAGATGGTGTGGTCTGAGACAATGGCTAGAAATTGCTCTATCGGGGAAATTTATGTGCTTCAGAAATGAATCCCTGGAGATTAAGGCTCCAAGTGAGAATTTAACTGAACACGGATCCAGTCAGCCATTATAGTGAAAAAAGTTAGGATTTGAAATATTGCTTTTCAGGAAGGACCTGTAGAAAGTGTTGTTATCTGATGATATGGACCCCTGTGAATTCCTTGCAGAGCTGGCAAAATATTTACAAAATTTGCCTGTGTAGAACCACTGCCAGCCTGGACTGAAAGTAACAGAGAAGGGATGAACTAAAGGAAGAATGACTTCAATAGCAGAACCATGGGAATCAAGCTCTGGAATGAAGAGATTTCCTCATGCCAAGAGAGCTGTTCCACCTATGTGTGGATAGGACAGGTTTACCCCTGCATTTGTAAGGGGCAGACCATCTGCTTCAGTACATTGGCAGGGTGGGCCTTGTACCTCATTTTTCAGGGAGATCCTGGCTGCAGCCCAATGTCATATGGGAGGGCCTTTAGCCCATTGCTTGGAGGAGAGCAGGGACTTTGCACAAGTCCTTGGAAATGGAAGGGCTACTGTGCTATGAATACTGGAGGACAAATCATTGGTCCATAGGTCACTCTCAGACCTGGAAATATAATGTCATTTGTATGATGAGTTTTAGAAAGTTGAGGGAATCTTGACACCTGTTTTCTTTCCAATGTCTTCTTTCTGGAATGGGTGTGGTTGTCTTAAGTGTGTCCCTCCATTGTATATTGGAAGCAGATAAATTGTTTTCTAAGTTTCACAGATCCACAGATATAAGAGAATTGTGATCCAGCACTGGCCACATATACAGCAAATTTTAATGAAACTTTGTACTTAGCAATGTTTCTGAAATGACTTAAGACTTTAGGAGGTTGTAATGAAATGAATGTATTTTGGATGTGAAAAGACTACATCTTTTTCATTTTAAAAACAATTTATCGAAGTATATTATTCATACAGGAAAATATGTAAACAATAAGTATATAGTAAAATTTGTAAACTTACAAAACAACATGCATCACATCATACTTGTACTTCATCCCACCACCATTACCTTGCATTGTTTTGAAGTTTTTGTTAAAGTCCATGAAATAGCATTTTCAAAATATTACTACTCTCTATAGTCTATATCTTATATTTGGTGTATTTTTTCCCACTCACCCTAATAATATTCATGTTGAAAAACCATATAATTTATCAACAGTGTACAATCAATGGTATTTAGTATAATCACCTGGGTGTGCATTCATCATGTGAGTCAATATTAGAGCATTTTCATTACTCAAAAAAATAAAGAAAAATAACAACAAAACAACAAACAGTTATCATACAGATATGTTAGCACTACAAATTAAAAACCCTATGATGTGCTTTCACCATTTCTATTCCTTTCAAAATATTTACAGACATTATCTTCCAAGGTCATTATGGTCTTGGCTCTTATATTTAGATCTTTGATCCATCTTGAGTTGGTTGATTTTTTTATAAGGTATGAGATGGTGTTTCTCATTTTTTGATATGAATATCCAGTTCTCCAAGCACCATTTGTTTAAGAGGCAACTCCTTCCCAACTGAGTGGGCTTGATGGCCTTGTCAAATATCAGATGACTGTATATGTGAGGATCTATATCAGAACTCTCAGTTCGGTTCCATTGGTCAGTATGTCTATCCTTGTGCCAATACCATGTAGTTTTGACCACTCAAGCTTTGTAGTACATGTTAAAGTCAGGTAGTGTGATACCTTGAAGTTCATTTTTCTTTTTCAATATGTTCTTTGGCAATTTGGGACCTCTTACCTTTCCAAAAAATTTTGTAGTTAGTTTTTCCAATTCATTAAAAAATACAGTGTTGATTATTATTGGGATTGCATTAAATCTGTAGATTAGTTTGGGTAGGATAGACATCTTGATGATGTTTAGTCTTCCTATCCATGAACAGGGAATATCCTTCCATTTATTTAAGGCTTCTTTGATTTCCTTTAACAGTGTTGTGTAATTTTCTGTATATAAGTCCTTTACATCTTTAGTTAAATTTATTCCTAAGTATTTGATACTTTTAGTTACTATCATAAATGGTATTTTTTTTATTTCCTCCTCACATTGCTCATTGCTGGTGTACAGAAATGCTACTGATTTTTGAGCATTGATCTTATAGCCTGCGACTTTACTGAACTCTTTTATAAATTTTAGAAGCTTTGTTGTAGATTTCTCAGGGGTTTCTATGTATAAGATCACGGCATTTGCAAGTAGCAAAATTTTTACTTCTTTCTTTCCAATTTGAATGTCTTTTATATCTTTTTCTTGCCTCATTGCTCAAGCAAGTACTTTTAAGACAATATCGAGCATTTTTTCATGTCCTTTTAACCATTTGTATTTCTTCCTTGGAGAAGTGTCTTTTCAGATCACTTGCCCATTTGTTAAATGGGTTGTTAGTCTTTTTATTTTCAAGTTGTAGGATTTCTTTATATATGCAGGATATTAGCTCCTATCAGATATATGGTTGCCAAATATTTTCTCCCATTGGGGTAGCTGCTTTTTTATTTTATTAATAACATCCTTTGAGGTAGAGAAGTTTTTAATTTTGTGGAAATCCCATTTATCTATTTTTTCTCTTGCTGCTCGTGCTTTGGGTGTGAAGTTCATGAAACCATTTCCTCTTACAAGGTCCTGTAGATGCTTCCTTACATTAATTTCAGTTGTTCTTTCCCCTACATTGCTTATTCTTTCTTCTGTGAATTCAAATTGGCTGTTGTATAGGTATATTGTATTTTTAATCTCACTTATTGTGTCTTTCATTCCTATGAGCTCTGTTCTTTTTCTCTTCAAGATTTTAAATTTTTATTTGTCCTCATGCAGTGCCTTCTTAATGTTTCTTATTTCTTTAGCCAAGTTTTCCTTAAACTCCATGATTTCATTTAGGAAATTTGTATGACCCTCATTGATTAGCTGTTTCAATTCCTATGTCTCATCTACAGTTTTGATTTGTTCCTTTGCTTGAGTCATATCTTGTTTTTACTTATTATGGATTGTAATATTTGCTTATGACTAAGCATCTGTTTCTGGAGCTGAGTTTACTCATGCTCAATTTCTCTTTCTTGCCTTGGAATTTACTACATAGCTGTATGTTACCACTGATTTTTTACTTATGGATCAACTTTTTCTAAATATAAAGGATTGCTTCTGTTTAACTGCTCAAACCAGGCCCAAGGTCTCAGTAAGGGGGTAGAGGCCAGTTTCCAAACACCTTGGAGAGGATGCAGTAAAGCACCTGCTTACCTCTTTTATTTATTTATTATTGTCTCCCTTTTCATGCACTTTTCTAGTCTGTCAGCAAAAGATGCTCTTTTGGGAGACCTCTCAGCTTAGACCCCAGGTACTTGGTGGGGAATGCATTCAGAGTAACTCCTTAGGCATGTGGTTGGTGCAGAAACAATATCCTCAGTGCTGGCCTCAGGATCAAACTTTCTCAGAAGCTGTTTTCCACCCTTGGCCATCCACACCCTCCCTCCCTCTGTCTCCTCAGCAACCAGCATAGGGCAGTAGGGAGATTTTTGAGAAGGCAAATTATCTTTAGCTCCGTGGTGGTTCTCGGTGCAAGCAATGTTTTTACCCCATCTGCCCTTCAAATATGCTACCCCACTGTAGCAGTTTGGTATTGTTTATGAATTCCAAAATTAGCTATTGGATTATGTTTGTAAACCAGTCTGTTCTTCTCGGCATATTAGAATGTATTAGGTTCAGAGGTTTCACTTGATTAAATTATGAATAGGACTTTTATTTGACCACACCATTAGGGCATGCAGGGTTGAGACCCCACCCCCTTAGTGGATATAAAAAAGACTCACACAGTGAAGCAAATACACAGAGAAGGAGAATCCAGAGTAGTAGATATGTGAGGAAAATGAGAAGACTCCTTTAGACATGGCAGAAGCCCTAGGAAGAGAAACAATCTGTTCGCATGATAGTTTGCAGCTGTTGAAACCAGAGCCCTGAGCAGCTGAGCTCAGAGAGAAAAAAGCTCCAGGAGAGAGAAGAGACTTATCCCAACCTACAGCTAATATTGGAAGAATCTGGGACCATGGAGCCTTAAGAGGAAGAAGGATGGCTGAACCTTCACAGACATCACCCTCCATCTTGGTCCAACATGCAGCCAATGACTTTGGGTGAGAGAGTACCTCTTTTGGTACCTCAAGTTAGACTCTTTAGGGCCTTGTGACTGTAAGCTTCTACCTCAAATAAATACATTTATAAATGCCAACAGATTTCTGGTACTTCGCATCAGTACCCCTTTCGCTGATTCATACACCCACTAATGCAGTAGACCAAGTTCACTGGCCAAAATCTGAAATTGCTGTAGAAAGTGTCCCTTCTTCTCTCCTTTCTTAAGAAAGAGACCCCTGCAACCCCCTCAGACTACATCCACTGCAGTCCACAGACTGCTATTTGTTCAAAAGGTGGGGAGTTTGGCACCCACTGCTGCTTTTACAGCCTCTTATGAGTAGTGGTTCACCTTTTCCTGGTGTCCTGAGGCCAAGGGATGCTCTCCAGATTGTCTCTGCCTGTCCTCTAGCTATATTTTCTGGGAAAGAAGTGATCCCTTCACTGCTCTAAAATCCATCTTCCTGAGAGCATACCTTTTTTGGGTCTCCAGAGGATAGACTGTAGTTTCTTGGAGCTAAGTACCCCAGAAAACATGATCATAAAGTTAATTCATATGGAGGGAATGAAATCTTGAATATACACAATGACCTAATTCAGCCAAAATGCTAATGACACAGACTCTTTAGAAATGAAGGTTGGGGTCACCCTTGTAGACAAAGATTCACAATCAGCTGAGATGCTGCAGTCAAAGATATTATGGAATAGGTTGAGGAAGAATGTAGTTACAAATACCAACTGTGACCATGTAACCAGTTGCAGAAAAGAAGACTGTGATTTTATGAGTATTTTCTTCCTTGTTTTGTTATGAATATACTTTTATTCTTCTCTCTTGTATCCCTTTATCATATAATATAAGTTCTATTAACTTTAAATTGTAGGATATCAAAGAAAAGAGTGAATATCACTCAAAGGTTTGAATTCTCCTCTAAGAAAGAATTAGTTTATTTTCTTTTGTATTCAGGATAGTTGTATCATGTTAAGTAATATTATAACTTTGTTATATTTTATTAGAAATTAAATATGATTTAATAAGATGTGTATTGGTGCCATATTGAGAAGGAATGAATTATAATTGTTAATTTTATGTGTCAACTTGATTAAGTTATCATGTCCAGTTATTTGGTTAGATAATTGTCATATTGTTATTGTGGAGGTGTTTTGTAGATGGATAAGCATCTACAACGCATGGAATTTATATAAAGTAGATTGCACTCAAAAAGTGGTGTGTTTCATCCATTTAATTGGAGGTTTTAATAGCAAGATCTTCAGGTTCCAGTGCTCAGGATTTTTTTTTTTTTACCTCAAGTCCTCAACATCAACTTATACTGGAATTTCCAACCTGCATCTTTGCTCCTAAAGAATTTGATCTCAATATATAAGAACAAGAAATTCAGATAATTATTTCTGAGGTGATGAATGGAAATTTAGAAGATCTTGTCATAGAAAAACAAGGTGATCATCCATAAAACATACTTAAGTTATATAAGTAAGGGTGGTTCTTTTCAGTAAAATATTTGTGGAACATAAAAGGTGTATTGGAGGAGGATTTCTTAACCATTACTTTTGTTGATGATCATGGTGCTGAGGTGAGTTTCAACATTGTTAATATGTAAAAAGAAAATCCTAATTTCATAGCAAATTTTTATATCTATGACATTGATTCATACTATGAAATACTAGACGGCAATTTGCAATTTTTTTATTTCTGAGTTTACTTAAATTTAAATATTGTACTTCAGTCATATAATATAGAACATTTCTTTTGTAGGAAAATATTTTAAATGTAAATATATAGGGTTTATATTTAATCAACAGGAAAATTGCAGCTGTAGTAATAATGAATGGAGAATGAGTCATTATTTACTAATGCAATTCAATGAAAACAATGAGAAGGAAATGGTTCATTAGCTGAGAGTATAATAATAACTTTTCCATACTAGGTTACAAAGAAAAAAATATATAAAAATGAGAAGGAGGAAAAAACATAAATGAGAAGGAATGTTTAGAAATGTAATTATAGTGGAAAATGAGAAATAAAAGCAAATGTTTTACTTGAAGGAGAAAAGACCAATTATTTTCCTAAAACAAGTAGACATAATTACCATGAAAAGCTACCCATTCCTTACACACTATCATTAAACTCACCCTATTTCCCCTCTGCATGAAGTCAGTAGAGAAATTCTTAACAGAATAAATCTTCACTAAAGAAAGGAAGTAGTTTTAATGACTAGGTACATTTATGGTGACAAATTGATATTTCAAGGAAGATGAAGATTTCCCTTTCTGAGAAAAGAGAGAAGAAATAATATATTCTGTTAAAGGAAATCAGAAGTTTTGAAATAAGAAGGAACAATTAGAATCATGTTTGTCATATTTTTCTTAGCTAATCAAACTTCTTAGAGAATCTAGAATAGATTGTTTGCAAATAAGAAAGTATGGGGTGTTTATTGCTGCAGGATTTATCAACTTCTCAATATTCTTGGAGATAAAACAGAATAGATTCTCTAGCATCTTCTTTAATTCTGAAGTACTCAGAAAATGATTTTGCCACAAAGCTCACTACTCTTATGATTGGTGAAAGCCAGAAAAAAAATTCAAAATTGTCTCTTTCAGTGTGTACTGAAAACTGTAATTCATTTTCACCCCTTTCTTTTTTATTGGTTTCTGCTGAATTTAGGTCTAAATCCTCAGATTCATTTGTAAAGCAGAAAAAATTCCAAGTCAAAATTAGAGTAGTTTATAATTTTTAATATACACCCCAATGTCTCCAGTAATCTCTAGAAATAAGTCTGAGAAGAGGGACTATGTGAGATGAACAATTGAACAGCTTTTTATGTTATTAATACTCAGAGTGTGGTTATAAAATGAAGGCTAAAGTTTGAGGCAGAGCAACCTCTGGAAAAACCTCTAAAAAAGCATGGCTTCTGCATATTGACATCACCTAGAAGACTAATTTTAATGACTACCAGGCACTAAAAGTTCAGCTGCTGCCAGAAATGATGTGAATATGTCAATCAGCTGGTCAGTTAGAGGATAAAATGAACAATACTAAAGAGAGCATATTGTATCAGCATCAGCAAGGACTTCCATCATCCTGTCCTTCCTTCTTATTTACTCAGAATTGTTTTTTGCACTTTTTCTCCTTCCTGGAAATTTGCACTTGTGCTGATTTCAGAAAAAAAAAAAAAGTGCCTTATCTTCTCCTATGATGGTACATTTTTATGTTAAAGGTGGCTGGGATGAACCCAAACTAATTATTTTTTTAGACTTTCATATCCATGAAATATATTTGACCTTTACACAAACATACACAAGATTGGTTGCTTTTCCAAAGATTCCAAAGGTTTTGCTAGCCATAAAAATTTTAAATGAATGTTAGTGATCTAAAATAAAAGTCAAATTTGAATCAGGATTGTGTAATAGAGTTAGTACTGAAGTAATTTCTCCACTCTTTCTCAGCTTGTGACATCAGAAAACCTGCTTTAAATTTTTACCCTCAGGTCCTTCATTTCAAATGAGAAATTTGTATCAGACAAATTCAAAGGATTTTCCATCTACAACACCTTTAAATCTATTGTTTAAAATACTTATTTAAGAAAGACTAATGTTTCCTAGCATTTGTTAAATACGTAGTGTATGCCTTAGGTTCTTCTAGGTTCTCTTTATACTTGTGCATTTAATTAGAGTTCAGATTTTATAAATAGATGTATTTTTAAACTAACTTTTTAACATATATAAAGAACAGTCTTAAAAGCCTTAAAGACTTAAGAAACTTAAGGACTATCTCCATGTGATGAGGGCTATCAATAGAACTCAACCACAACTGTCTCAATATCTTTAAATATGCATGAAAGATATTTGACCTTTCAAAAATAAGTTGGTCTAAGATAAACTATAGGCTATGGTTAATAGTGTAGCTATAAAAATGTGCTTTTTCAGTTATAATAAAATATACCACACCAAGGCAAGATGTTAATAGTAGGGTGAGATATGGTAACTCTACTTTATCCATGATTTTCTGTAAACCTACAATTTCTCTAATAAAAATAAATAAATAACATAAAAACATATTTTATTAGAAATTTAGTAGTCAGTCTGTTGAAATTTCCTTAAAATCTGCTTTGGTGTATTTAAGTATTGTCTGTGAAATTGTAATAAAATCTGTATGAGCATAGGAGATATATTTTTGCCTTCAATCTCCAAGAGAGAAACCTTTAATATTAATTCACTCCTGTATGTGTATTATAAGTGGTAGTGGTGAACTTAGTCAAAGTCTTCCAAATGATTACCTTGTTTGGAATGAATATTATCCCTCTTGAAAGTTAGCCTCAGCGTTATTATCCTAAAACATTAAAAAAATAATGCACAGGCAGGTGTTTAGACATCAAAAGACCTTGAATGCCAATTTGTTTTGACACTTACATTCTGGCTTAGAATATATTTTCCTTGTCATTAGGTTAGATTAGCACTGGAGAAGTTTACAATTATTTCTTCATTCATACAAACCCCGACATTTAAATTCACCTGTAAAATGAGAAAATCTCCTCTCTCCTGGATCAGAAAGTTTGCCTCCCTTCTGGAATTCTTCAGTTTTCTGAATGATGAAAAAAGAATATCTGTGAAAGGCAACATATCTGAGAACATCTTCTCAACTTGATGAATTGGCTGAAATCATTTCCAAATGGTTGCAGAATTTGCTTCATCTAAGTAAGAGTAAAGCATGGCAAATAAGTTCCCCAAAAGAGGTACAAAGGTTTCTCTATTTGCTACTCTTGATTATCTAAAGCACTAAGGCCTAACAAAAGTAACTCTTGCTTCCATTTATAATACATGTGCCTTCTCATGGAAAGATAATGTGGGAAAGCCTAATGGGTCTCATCAAATAATAATAGAAGTGTACATTGCATTTTATTCTCTGTTCTATTTAAACTTAGTAGAATTAAATTTACACAACTGTAAGTTCTCTGAAAAGCTGAATTTTGTCTTATTACATCTTTATTTTAATGGACATTTTCCAGGATTGACCTATTCATTGGCCCAGATCAAACTAAATATGCAATTGAGAAAGCTTGGGTAGGAAAAGGAAAGGGGTGTCATTGGTAGTATCGGAG
Organism: Cabassous unicinctus; assembly: GCA_029593785.1. NCBI lineage: Eukaryota > Metazoa > Chordata > Mammalia > Cingulata > Chlamyphoridae > Cabassous > Cabassous unicinctus. Next base: position 13,889 of record JAQZBX010027136.1, read on the forward strand.
ACCTGGTACCTACTTTAATTGAAATACCTCATTGATAAGATTGCATATATTAATAAGTTGTTCAACATTGGAATTCAAATGTGTATAGTCAAATGTGTATAGTCTAAGAACTACATCTTTGTTTCATTATTCAGAAAATTGCTTTGATGTTGCATGCAGAAAATTGTATGAAAATGCTTAGTGGAACTGATAAATTTTAATTGCTCTTATAGTAGTACTCCATAGAGAAGAATAAACAGACTCTTCAACTTGAGCCAGAGGGATAATTATAAGCTCCATTAAGCTTTCAATGAAGGCTATGAAGAATATTAACTCCTTTAACTTAAGTGAAGTCTATGGCAAGGACAGAATGCAGTTAAATCCTGACTACCCTTCCCTTGTTGTATGGATTTCATCAAAAGTGCTTGACCTGTGTTTTATGGTCCTCAGATATCAGAAGTAGTTGCTTCCTAGAGATTTGAGGGTATTAAATGATTTAAACATCTAAAGCACAGGAGCATTTCTAGTTGAGTATCAAAAAATGCCAATTATATTTATTAATTTAGAGATGCTAACAAAGGGATACACTATAAATCTTAAGTTCTCTTTGTCTCCCAAAATAGTTATTTACATTTAAGTATTTATTTATCTTTGCTAATTCCTACTGAGTGACAAAGTATAGGCTGTTAAAACAATAATCTGCACCTGTTACTAGTCTTATAGTATTCTCTCTATTAGACAGTATGGGTAGGAGGATAAGGTAAATTACAACCTTACTGCAAGTCCTGGGATTTGGAGAAACTTATATGATACTTTAAAATTTAAGTTTCATCTCAACAGAGAAATCAAATATTAATTTTGATCAATTATCAAAATATTGATACAATTTTTATTGCTCATGTTGCTCATCTGGTTTAAAGAAGCTTTTTTATATCCAAGGGCTATATAACCCAGACTGAGAGAAAGGCAGTAAGGAGAACAGCTAAAGAGGTGTCAACCCATCAATACAGATGTCAGGGTAACCAACAGAAGCTTGTCTCATTCAACACTGGATGGAAAAATGTTTGTTTTTTTTTTAACATAGAGAAAAAATAAAGTAAGGTCAGCTTCACTAGTGGATGTCGGTTCCCCATAGCCATTTGATTATAATCTGTGGCTAGTGTAGAGAAGTGTTTGAGGCACAGTAACCCTCACTTGTGTTCATGTGTTTCTGCAGAAGATGAACCCATTCCCTCCCTGCCACAGGCAGATATACCACTGGGGTATAAGCTGGATGTCAAAAAATATGCCCACCAGAATTAGAGTGTCTCCAGTGAATGTATGCATATGCTTAGACAACAGGTGAAGGAATGTATTATCAGTCCCTTTATTTACTAGTGGATTGCATTTTATCCTGCCAGACTGACATACCTGCTCCTGAGTACAGGATGTATTTTGGGGTCTTAAGGAAAGTTGGCAAGCCATGCTAGGATTGCCCCTTATCATGGCATGTCAATCAAAAGTTTTATTTAGGAATTGTGGGAAGATGGAGTTGGACTAATAGGCAGAGAAAGAGGCAAAAGCTGTCCAAGGAACATGCTTTGGGGATCAGCAGACCAGGACAGTTCTGTACAACTCTCAGAAGGATGAGGACTCTAAGGTTACTGCAAAAGCAGTGCTGAGAGGGAAATTTATAGCCCTCATTGCCTACATTAAAAGAGAAGATAGAGGTATAAATGATTATCTAACTTCACACACGGAGAAACTAGGAAAAGAACAGCAAACTAATTCTAAACCAAACTGAAGAAAAGAAATGTTAAAGATATGAGGAGGAATAAATTAAATAGAGAAGAACAAAACAAGAGACAATCAACAAAACAAAAATTTGGTTCTTTGAGAAGATCAACAAAATTGACAAACACTTAGACAGACTGACAGAGAAAAAAAGAGAACACATGAATAAAATCAGTAAAGAGAGGGTACACATTACCACTGACACCACAGAAATAAGAGAAATCATAAGAGAATATCAGGAACTATGCTATGCAATAAAACTAGGCAATGTAGAGGCGATAGATAAATTCCTAGAAACACACAAAACACTGACACTGACTCTAGGAGAAATAAGAGACCTCAACAAATGAATCACTAGTGAGAAGATTGAAACAGTCATCAAAACCCTCTCAAAGATGAAAAACCAAGGAACAGAGGGCTTCACAGTTGAATTGTACCAATCACAGATTATCTAATACCAATTGGAAGTGCTTCCAAAAATTGAACAAGAAAGAATGCTACCAAACTCAATCTATAAGGCCAACATCACCCAAATACCAAAACCAGATAAATATACTACCAAAAAATAAAAAGAAAGAAAATTACATACCAATATATCTAATGAATATAGATGTAAAAATCTTTTGCACAATATTTGCAGACAGAATCAAAAACAATATTAAAAGAATTATACACAATGTTCAACTGGGTTTTATCCCAGGTATGCAAGGGTGGTTCAATACAAGAAAATCAATTAGTGTAATAAACCACATTGATAAATTGAAGAAGAAAAATCATATGAACCTGTCAATTGATGCAGAAAAGGCATTTGACAAAATACAACACCTTTTCTTGATTAAAAAAAGCTCCCCAAAAGCATTCTCTATATGGGAAAGTGCATATGTGAAAAAAAAAAATACGGCTGGCATTTTACTCAATGGTGAAAGACTGAAAGCTTTCACTTTAAGATCAGGAACAAGACAAGGATGCCCACTGTCATCATTGTTAATATTTTACTATAAGTTCTAGCTAGAGTGTTTAGGATAGACAAAGAAACAAAAAGCATCCAAAAAGGAAAGGAAGAAGGTAAAACTTTTGCTATTTGCTGATGATATGATCCTATATCTAGTATCTCCTAAAACACCAAAGCAAAGCTTCTGGAACTAATAGTAGAGTTCAGCAAATTGGCAGTATACAAGATTAATATGCAAAAATCAATGGCATTTCTATACGCTACTAATGTGCAATCTGAAGAGGAAATCAGAAGAAAAATTCCATTCATAGTAATTAAAACAATCAAATATTTAGGAATAAACTTAACCAAGGACATAAAGGACCTGTAATCAGAAAACTACAAAAAATTGTTAAAAGAAACTGAAGAAGATTTTAATAAATGGATGGGTATTCTGTGAGCATGAATTGGAAGATTAAATATAATTAAGATGCCAATACTACCCAAACTGATTTACAGTTTCAATGCAATCTGATTTAAAAATCCCAACAAATTTTTTTGCAGAAATGGAAAAATTAATTATCAGATTTATTTGGAATGCTAAGGGGACCTGAAACAAAAAAAGTTCTTTAAAAAGAAGAACAAACTTAGAGGACAATCACTTCCCAACTTTAAAGCATATTATTTAGCTATAGTGGAAAAACAAAAAATTGCATGGTACTGGCATAAAGACAGACACATTGACCAATGGAACCAATTGAGAACTCAGAAATAGACCCTAATATGTACAGTCAAGTGATTTTTGACAAGGCAGTCAAGCTCTCCCAGCTGGGCCAGAATAATCGATATAAAAAATGGTGCTGAGAGATATCCACATCCACAAGAAAGAAAGAAGACCACTATCTCAGACCTTATACAAAAATTAACTCAGTATGTTTCAAGGAACTAAATATAAAAGCCACAACCATAAAACTCCTAGAAGAAAATGTAGGAAAACAACTTCAAGATTTATGGCAGGCAGTAGTTTCTTAAACCTTACAGCCAAAGTTTGAGGAACAAAAGAAAAAAAAATAGATAAATGGGACCTCCTCAAAATTAAAAACATTTTTGCACTTCAAAGGCTTTTGCCAAAAGGGTGAAAAGGCAGCTGACTGAATGGGAGAAAATATTTGGTAATCACATATCTGATAATGGTTTAATATCCATGACATACAAAGAGATCATACAACTCAACAATAAAATTAAAACTACCTAATTAAAAAATGGAAAAAAAGACTTGAAAAGAAAATTGTCCAAAGAAGAAATACAAATGGCAAAGTAACACATGAAAAAAATGTACAACATCACTAGAAATTAGAGAAATGCAAATCAAAACTGCAATGAGATATTATTTCACACCCATTAGAATGCCCACTATTAAAAAGCCAGAAAATGGTAAATGTTGGAGAGGATGTGGAGAGATAGGAACACTTATTGACTGATGGTGGGAATATACAATGGTACAGCCTCAGTGGAGGACTATTTGGCAATTCCTAAGGAAGTTGAATATAATCTTTCCTTATGCCCCAGCAATACCATTACTAGCTTTATACCCAGAAAAACTCAGAGCAAATATATAAACACACATCTGCACATCAATGTTCATAGTGACATTAGTCACGATTGCCAAAAGTTGGAAATAACCAAGGTGTCCATCAACTGATGAATGGGTAAAAATTTGTGGTGTATACCCATGATGGAATATTATACAGCAGTAAAGGAAATGAAATTGTGAAGAATATGACAGCATGAATGAACCTGGAGAACAGTATTTTCAGTGAAGCAATCCAGATCCAAAAGGACAAATATTGCATGATTACAAAATGATGAACTAAATATATTATGTAAACTCATGGTGTTAATAATTAGAATATAGGTTCCAGAAAATAGTAGGAGGGTAGAGAATGGAAACAGAGGGTTAATCTGTGCAGAATTAATAAAAAGTTGTTTTTAAATCTTTGGAAATGAATAGAAATGGTGAAAGGATATCATGGTGTTTTTGTAACTAGCAGAGAAAATTATATGGGTTTGGCAGAGTTTGAATGGAAAATTACTAGGGTCATGTATATTACTATAAGGAAAAGTAAAAATTATAACATGGGACATGTAACATGTAATTCTGGGTGTAACATGGAACATGAAACATGGGATTGTAAAATCTCATGCAAAACATTAATATGGGTGATTTTGCATAGATGACAGCTTTTACGAAATATAAATATACTAGAGAGAAGGAAAAAGAATTGTATCTATATATGGCAGGGAAAGCATAGATAGATTGAGAGGTGATAGACTTTGTTTGTTTGTTTCTTGTTTAATATTATTGGAATAATGAAAGTGCTTTAAGAATGATTGAAGTGATGAATGCACAAATATGTGATTGCACTGAATATCATTGATTGTACACTTTGGATGAACTTATGCTTTATTCATATGTATCAATAAAATTGATTTGTTTGATAAAAACAAAATAAACACTTTTAAAACTGCACACAGGCAAAATTTATTCTTCCTTGAATAATATAAAAACTCAGTGATAAAAAATCTGGTTATGTAAAGTTTTCAGTAGGTTAAGGTAGGCAGAGAATATGTATGGGTGGGGTTATTCATAATATTATTATCCATCAGTGTTTTGAAGGTTAGGAAGGGGACATTAATGCTAAAGCCATTATAGATGAAGAAAGGAGAAGCAAACAAACAAAAGCAACAAATCCAGAAAAGCCCAGCACTTCCTAAACATAACTAGGTTCAATGTCAAGGCAAATATTTTAAGTAGTAAAAAAGTAAATTCTTGGTTAATTAGACAACAGTGTATTTGACATAAGAAAAACATTTTACCTGATCTATGCGCAATACTCAGTAGATTTAAGGTACTATCATTGTAAGATTTTATAGTTTAGTAATAGAAATAAGCTACAAACACAAATAGCTATACTATAATACTGGGTGTGACATTGTTTTATTTATTCTATAGAATCCAGGTATAGGGGTTTGAAGAGGGTGAGTTGATATTAGGTGATGATAATAAAGAAATTTCTGGAGGAGGTAACATTTAAGTTAGTTTGTTGGGAACTAAGAAAATTGTAATATATGAAAGATATAAGAGGGTGAATTTGTCTCAGAATACATGTATTTAATATGGTGTGGTGGGAAGTTTGAGGACACCTTTCAAAAAGGATAGATCATTGTGGTGAAGTGTGGAGCAATAGGGAGAGAAAAGACTGGGAAATAGTAAGAAATATTTTAAGTATAATTTTTGTGATATATTTGGTAAATAAGTTATTAAAAATATTCTGAGCCCCTAAAGTCTCTTACCATTATTACTCATATTTTGAAAACAATATCTATAACCACTTCTAATGAGTAAATATAAAACAATATTTAAGATAGGAGTCAAATCAACAAGAAAAATAGAGAGTCATCAATTTTTCTGCCCTTAACCTTATAATAAACTGTCTGGTTAGGATTCTAAAATTCAGGGAATTTACAACCTTACTTAGTAGTTTATTTTACCTTTTGGAGGCTTTTGTTCTAAGAATATATTTTTTTGAAAATAATATTATGTTATTGATTGCTCTCTCTCTTAATGGCAAAGATCTTTCTCTCTCATTAAATGCCCTTCTGTTTCTTAATTATATTTGTGAAAATAGAATTACTTCCTGTAGAAATCACAATATATAGTTCACTATTGTGAATACCTTTCTTCTATAATTTTTCCACTTCTAATTTTTTTAAATTTTCTTTGAAAATAGCTATATCATCATAAAGTGCATGGTGGTTTGAAGCTCTATGTATCCCCAGAAAAACATGTTCTTAAATACAATCCATCCTTGTGGGTGTGAACCCATTTTAAGTAGTATCTTTTAATGAGATAACTTCAGTTAATGCTTGGTTCAGGATGGCATTTAATCCTGTTATTGGAGGCCTTTATAAGAGAATGAACCTCAGGCAGACAGAGGAAAAAACCACGGGAAGCAAGATGCTGAAATCAATGAAACCGAGAAGAGAAAGGAGACATCAGGAGATGCTGCCATGTGCTTTGCCATGTGACAGAGGAGTCTAGAGTCATAGGCAGCCTGTCTTTGGAAAGAAAGTATCACCTTGATTTGGAAATTCCCCAGACCTTGAAACAATAGCAAATAAATTCCCATTGTTTATGCTGAATCATTTTATAGGATTTGCTTAAGCAGTCTAGGAAACTAAGACAGTGGTAAATTCAAAGAATATATAGTTTTATTAAAGTTTTTGCATGTTTTCCAATTCAGTTTCCAGATATTTTAAATTTTTATGACCTATGTATAGAATATGAATATACATCTTTCCTTAGACATCTATGAATACTAATATCTAGTACTTAATATTTTAAAATTTTTATTTTATTTGTTAATAATGTTTATTCATTTTCAGAGGATTTTTATATAGGGTAGAAATACACTAAATACTTCTTTCTCTAATGGCACATTTTTTTCCAAGATTGAGTTGCAGCTACTTTCTAAAGAATGATATATATATTTTTTTGGTGTGCAACTATGAAAAATGCATATGGTCTTTAGATTATCAACTAATATTTAGGATCATTTTATTAGTACTTCCCCTATTTCCATTTTATATAATTAAATAATCACTTAATTTTCCACATTTCCATTGATCCTTTGCCAGGTTGAAAGTTGCAATATGATGGACTCATAGTAACACCAGGTAGCTAGAAAAAGCAGGCAAAGGATTATGTGATCCACATTTCCTTAGTATATCATTCAATAGACAAAGTGTTTCATCTAGCTCTCCCTTTTCTTTGGGGCAAACATGGGGATGATATTTTGGGGATTTGAATTTGGACACCAAGCAGTCTAAGCTTAAGTGCCTGATGTGTATGGATTTCAGGGAAGTGTTAACTGTCCAGCACCAGGAGACCACACCTAGTCACAAATCACTCATTAACTGTCCTTACTAAATATACTCAGGGTCACTCTTCCTCATTCCTTCAAGTGTTGAACTCTTTGCTCACTGCCACCCTAACAAATCTTTATGAGTTTTAATGATTTTGCTGTCTCCTAAGTAATACCTCCAGGACCCTGGTTTCTCAGTTTATGGTCTTTCACTCATGCAATTATATTTTGTTCCTCCATAACTCAGGTCACTTAGGGGATGAACTTAGATCATCTACTAAATCCTTATAATAAAAATCCATTTCTTCTGGTTGTCATGACTCCCTAATAATTTCATTTAATTTTCTCTCATTCTTTTAATTCCAGTGATTGTTCCATTCTGTTGGATTTGTACTCCATTAATCCTACCATTTTTTTTCTCTCATCTACACTGTGAAATCTTCAATCACCTTCTGATCCAGCTTTGATTCCTTGACTAATCATTATATTTACTCCCTTCCATTAGCCATACATTCACTTGTTTATTTGTACCTGTATCATTTACCTAGTCAAATCTCAACTCTGGTTAAATAAAATTACCAGTCTGCTTCAATTTTGCAACCACATAACTGAATGAGGCTGGAAGGAATAATATAACCAAGTTGACAAGCTTCTTCCCAAATCATGATTGCTTATTAGTAATGGCATTCAATTTTATTTAATATTCCTAATTTATTAAGCCCTTAACTTACCTAAATAACTGATTCATTTTCTCCTCTCTGTAAAACTTCAAATGCTTCAAGGCTTATCCTCACTTTAATATGATTACTGAGCTCACTCTTTTTCTAAGGAAATACAACCAGAAGAAAATTTCCTCTTGTTGTCAGAACTCCTCTAATCTCCTATCTATGTCTGTGCATATAATGTGCCTTCTCTTTTTAGGACTGCTAGCTCCTCTTTGAGAACAAAAATGTCTTTGTTATACTACAGAATTTCCTTGTTGCTACAGAAGGACAAAACTTCAATCATTATTCACGCTTACTCCAGCAGAATCATATTTTTCCATTTACCAGACAATTCATATTTGAAGAAATAAGTATAATTTCTGGCATCTTAAAAGATTACAGATATTTTCTATTTGTGGCAGTGTGTTCATAGCCATGCCCTGAGGCCTCAGAGCATAGTTTATGATTGTGTTCTGATAAAAGCAGTAGGGTTTAAGTAGCAGGTTAAAGTGTTTTACATATTTTTAAGAAAGAAAGATAAATCAATTTAGTTGCCCAAGATTGCAAAGGATTTTGACAAATGTATTGGATGAAGAAGCCAGTTATCTTTTCTTATAAGTTTTTGTCTTCTACATAAAACTATTTATTTTCATTTCCTGCATTGCTCAAGCAAATACCATGAAATGGGTCAGGCTAAGCAATGGGAATTTATATGCTCACAGATTGAGACTGGGAAAAAGTCCAAATTATGACATCATCAAAGCAATGCTTTCTTCCTGAAGACATTGACATTCTGGGGCTGGCTGCTAGAGATCCTTGCTCCTTAGCTAGTCACATGGCAAGGCATATGGTGGTGTCTCCCTGTCTCTCCCTTCTTTTTTGTGTTCCATTAATGTTCAGCTTTTGCTTCTTGTTGCTTTTTCTTTCTGTGTCTCAATTTCATTCTGATTATAAAAGATTCTGGCAACAGGATTAGGAGGAATACTGATTATAGTGGGCCACAGCTTAACTGAATTAATCTCATCAAAAAGTCCTACTTACAATGACTTCACACCCACATACATGGATTAATTTTAAGAACATGTTCTTCTTGGGTAGATATAGCTTCAATCCATTGCATTCCACCCTGAGTTCCCCAAAAAGAAATGTTCTTTCTGCATGCAAAATGCACTCATTACATAATAACATCTCCAAAACCTTATGTCACTTCTGTAACAATGCTAAGTATAAAGTCTCATTATAATCACTAATGCATATGTTCTTTCCTGGAACACAAATCTCCTCTGATGTGGACCAAAGAAACTTAAGAAGTTATCTGATTCCAATATAAATGGAAGGACAGGCTTTTTCTATCAAGCAACTCACAATTCTTTCAACTTCTATCCATTACCCAATTCCAAAGCTGTTTCTATATTATTGGTATTTGCTGTAGCATCACCTCACTTTACTGCTACCAAAATTTCCAAAATTTCCTGGTCTGCTCAAGGTAATACCATGAAAAGGGTCAAGCTAAATTATGGGAATTTATTTTCCCATGGTTTGAGGCTGGGAAAAAGACTAAATCAAGCCATCATAAAGGTGATGTTTATTTCCCAAAGAGTGTGGTGTTCTAAGGCTGGCTGCTGGCGATCCTTGATCCATAGCTTGTCACATTGCAAAGTGCATTGTTGTGTCTCCTTGTCTCTCTCTTCTCTTCTAGGTTCCATTGATATTCAGCTTCAATGGCTTCCTGTGGCTTTCTCCCTCTGTGACTTAATTTCATTGTTTCTGGTAATAGGATTAAGTCAGATACTTAACAAAAGTAACCTCATCAAAATGTCCTAATTAAAATGTTTCACACCCACAGGAATAGATTAGATTTAAGAACTTTTTTTTGTTTTGGGTACCAACCTCTTCAAATGACTACATTATTTAATCCTGATATTTGTATATGCACTGTGGCAGTTTGGTATTGTTTATAAATTCCAAAAACAGATATTGGATTGTATTTGTAAACTGATCTGTTCCTCTGGGTGCATTATATTGTATTAAAATAAGAAGTTTTATGTTTGCTTTGTTAAATCAAGATTAGGGCTTTTAATTGACCACACCATTAGGGTGACTCAGTTTGAGTCCCTGCTCCCCGTTTGGGGGTATATAAACAGATACTCAATCTAAGACAGGGAAGTAAATACACGGAGAAGGAGAACATGGAAGCAGATGTGCAGGAAGAGTGCCCCATAGATATGGCCCCGGGAAGAGTGATGAGCCTGACAGTCTACAGCTGACCTTGTGGCAAGAACAGAGCAGCTTAGGCCAGAAAGAAATGAGCCCCAGAGAGAATGATGAGCCTTATGCCATTCTACAGCTGAGATTAGAAGAAGCTGGGACCATGGAGTCTAAGAGGAAGGAGGAAGGCTGAACCCTTGCAGATATCACCTGCCATTTTGCAATAACACGTGGTAACAGACATTGGGTGAGAAAATACCTCTTATGGTAACTTGAGATGGACTCTTTTGGGCCTAGTAAGTGTCAGGTTCTACCCAAAATAAATATCCTTTATAAAGAGTTCTGGGACTTTGCACCAGTACTCCTTTGGCTGAACTAATACATGCACTCTTTATTTATTTTTAGATTTTGGCTGATGGGCTTCCAAGAAGTAATACCCAAAACATACAATGAAGGCTAAAATTTGAGACACATGAGGCAATGAGTGAAATGCAGCCAAGGAATCAAACCAGTCTCAAAAAATATAATTTATACTTGCAAAATTCATTTTCTGAAAACATATATATTCTTACATATTTCTTTCTGTTTTTCCTCTTATGACATACTTTGAAAATATTTTTAAATAAATAAATATTTGTCTCAGTTTCTCAGTTGCTATGGCAAATAACACACAATGGATTGGGTGAAATAAACATGTTTTTTTGCTTGCTAGAGGTTTCCAAGGCAATATAGAAAGATAGGTTGGCTTTGACAAAGGGAAATTATTAATTTATAAGTTTATATTACTGAGGCAATGAAAATGTCCAAATCAATGCATCATCAGGAGCTGCTTTCTCTCTTCCAGTTAGCATCTCTGAGTGATCAGGTACAGGTTGGTATCTACTCATCTCTCTCCTCTCCTCCAGGTCTCACTGCTTTCAGTTTCTTGCTTCAGTGGCCTCTTTTCATCTTCTATGTTCTATTGATTTCAACTTCTGGCTCTCAGGATCCTCTTTTTAAGCTTCTAGGGGTTTTTCTTTGTGTCACTGGATGTTTCTCCCACTTTATAGAGGACTCCAGTAAGAGGATTAAGACCCACTCTGTGTCCCACAATCTAATCAAAGGCCTTTAACTGAAATAAATTAATCAAAAGGTCCTACCTAAAATAGGTTTTACATACACAGGAATAGCTCTGAGAACATGATCTTCTGGGGTCCATCCAGCTTGAAAGTTACACAAAAAGGAATTTATTGTCTCATGGTTTCAGAAGCCAAACATACAAATCTAGGCATTAGTTAGAAGGCTTCATTACTTGAAATGTTGTTAGCAGCCTGACTGGGCACTATTTTTTGAGTTCTTTGACTTTTCCATCACAGGGCAATGTACTCCCATTTCTCTATCTATTCAAAACTACTTTTGGGTCTTAGGGAAAAATGGACAAGACTTTTTTTTTTTCAAATAATGTCTACATATTTTTAACAAATTACTTTTAAGCATTATACATTTTGTATAATAAATTTTTCATAAAAAATGTGTCCTTGCCCAAAAAGAGATTTGACCTTTGCCTTTGACTACCGGGAAGTAATCCCTAGGCCCTAGGAATGTACTATTTGATAATAGAATCTTTGTTTTTCTGGGGGCTTTAACCACTAGATAGTCTAACAATGTGGTATATGATGGAGGCTTTGGGACAACCATATAAGTTCCAACCTTCCATACTCTGGAGAGGATAGAAACTAAAGATCAGTCATGTGAGCAGTATGATATTAAGCACCATTAAAATCTCTGGACACCAAAAACTTGGGTGAGCTCTACTGGCTGGCAATACTCAGTGTGTACTATCAGACATCTTTTTCTTCAAAGGAGGTAGCCCCATCCATGTTTCCATTGGGAAAGGACAACTGAAATCTTTGTGTTTGAGTGCCTCTCATACTCCTTTCTGTGTGTCTGTATCCTTTAGCTATAATAAATCCGTAATTTTAAGTATAGCACTCTCTTGATTTTGAGAGTTGTTCTCGTAGATTATTGAGCTTAAGCATTGTCATAGGTAGCCCAAAATTTGTAGCCACCAGGTCTGAGTGAGGGTGGCCCTGGGCTACCCTGAACTTACAGCTGGTGTCTGAAGAGAGGGCAGACTTGAGGAGACTATTCCTTCAGATAGTACTGTTTGTCTGAACTCTTTTACAGTGTTTTAGTACATCTTAGTACTACAAAAATGTAATATATGTTTACATGCATTAGCACAATAGAAGAATATCAATATATAGATAGTTATTATAAATTGAGAATAATGAATAGATAATAAAAGCTAATTCATTGGATTTTTAAATTAAATTAATACAGTGAACAAGCTCTGTAGTAACCAGTCAGCAAGACATCTCATGAGGAAGAATGGCATCTTGCTGATTCATGTTGTTTAATTTCTTACACATGTTGATTATTTTATGATAGAAACAATGAAAGTGTTGACAATCATATTATTCAAAATTTCTTCACTTTTCTACATCTTCTATTCTATGTGAATAATACTTGAAGGAATATCCAAGTTATTAAAGTAAAGGAAAGTGTTTGAAACTGATCCATTGAAGGATATTAAAGCAATCATAACAAATAATTGCAATAATTTTCCTGAATTGTATCCTTAATCTCTAAATGACAAAATTGGAACAATTAGAAAACTTAATTGGGCTATTTGGATTACATAATAATATCAGTACTAATTTCCTGATTTTTATGATGGCACTATGGTTATTTAGAAGAACTTCCTCTCTTTGAGGGTACTGCACACCAAATTATTTCAAAGTCTTGAAAGATCACAAATAAAAATTACTCTCAATTGGTTCAGAAAAAAGTTACTCTTTCAAAACTTGCTTCTTTTCTATAAATTTGAAATTATTTTAAAAGTTAGACAAAATTGCATGGGAAAAATATTGAGTCAAATAGAGGACTTACATGCTGCTGTATATCTCAATGACTAACTTGCACAGAAGTTGCTTCAAAGACACAATAGATAATCTTAGTATTCCACTTGTATAGTCCATTGCTGCAGAGCTTGGCAGGAAACTCCATCTCTCTTGTTTGAATAAACCATGTCTATGTCCATGATGTTGTTTTTGACAATGGAATGAGTCCTGTAGTTTAGAGATTAGTGGTGTACAGAAAATCTCACCAGGGTCACATAAGATTGTCGGAAAATGACTTCAGCTTCCAGGAGAATAGATAGATGCCCTTTTTCCTATTCCTCATTTGAGTGAAAACTAAAAAAATGTGGACATTATATATTAATATAAAATGAAAACATTGACAGGTAGAGAGAAGGTGGCAGATTGGCTAGGAACTTGGGACCCAAGATAAAATATGATATGGAATTCCCTGGATTTCATTTTGCCACATATAAGCTGAAAAAGCCAATGAGTGTAGATAAAATAAGCCCTAACAAAAGTTTGTCCTCGGAAGTCAAAGAATAAGGAAAAGGGCAGTCTAAAGTCTGAACACTTTAACACAATAAATGCACTACTCCATTCAAATGTCACCATAACAAAACTAGCTCACAGCCACCTTGAGCATAAAAGAGTAAATAGAGGGTATTGACTGCCACCCTTTCCATGCTATAACAAGGCACTCCAAACTCTTTACTGAGGTGGTGTTGTAGAAGGCCAAATTGAGAAGGAGGCTTTTCACCTCTACTAGGTAATGAGCCCCCTCCCTGCAGTATCAGTGGAGACCAGATGAGAAAGCCTGGACATCAACTCCCATGCAGTGGTCAAAAAAAGCATCCCTCTCCCTTCCTTATGAGGTACTGTCAGAGGAGAAATAGTGGAGAGTCAAGACATTTATCACTTTCAGCAGGGTCAAGACCACACTCAAACGGGGCCAGTGGAAGCCATTTTATATAAATATAATTATACATTGCTATACAATATATTTAGCTCAGTTTGCAAGTAATTTTTCACCATTTTCTCATCTATATTCACTAGGGTTATTGTCTGTAAATTTCTTTTTCCATAGTATATCTATCTGGTTTAGGTATTCAGTGATGTTGGCTTCATAGAATGAGTTTAGTAGCATTCTTTCCTGTTCAATTTTTTGGAAGAGCTTGAGCTGAATGGTATTAGATCATTGTTGAATTTTTGGTAGAATTCACCT
>JAQZBX010027137.1:0-20362 GCA_029593785.1 Cabassous unicinctus
CAAAATAATAAGAGCAAAATGCAACAAATATTCAAATAATTGGATAAACACACTCAGATTGCTAAAAATAGAATGGGGGGCAGACAAAGCCACCATAAAATACCTTAACATTTGTTTGTCATCTGGAGTATAACCCTGATCAGTAGAGTTCAGGAGATCCAAGATATGATAGTGGTGAGATTGTGAAATTTGTGTGAAAGTCAAGGACTTTGTAAATCTCTTTGAAGAATAGCCACAGCTGATATGAAGATTAACTGGAAGATAAAACATTACAAACATTGTAGCATTAGCTTATGGAGAGATGCTTTCTTTGCCTAAAAGTATATGCTTGGGCTCTGCCAAGGTAGCAAGAACAATTGGAGTGGAGTAAAAGTGAGAGAGGAACAAAATGCAAGGCAACAGGCCACGTGGAAACCCAAACTTCTAAACCCACAGGAGCAGCTCACTGGTAGGCAAAGAGGGTGGTCAGGGAGAGAGAGCCCTTTGGTTTTTTGGAACCGGGCATGGCAGAAGTAAGTGGGCTTGATGCCACTCCTACCATGTGGCCCATGATTTCTGGGACTGACATGAATGCACAGATGTTTTAGGTGTCCTAGATGACCTGTGACTATCCAGTTTCCCTAGCACTATTGGTTGAAGAGACTATTCTTTTCCCATTGAGTAGACTTGGCACTCTTGTCAAAAATAATTGGCTTTTTAATGAATGACCTTTACAGATACATCATAATAAATTGTACTGCTGCATTTTTAAAAAAATAGGGGATGATGTGGAAGAGGGAGGGGGGTACATGGGAATCCCTCATACTTTCAATGTAAATTTTCTGTAATCTAAAACCTCTTTAAAAATAAAGTTTATTATATTAAAAAAATCAATTGGACATAGATATAAAGGTCTATTTCTTGAACACGCAATTCGATTCCATTGGTCTATATGTAAGTCCATGCTGTTTTGCATACTGTATGTATTATGTTTAAAATTGGGATTGTGAGTCCTCTATTTGTTCATCTTTTTCAAGATGGTTTTGGCTGTTTGGGGCCCATTACCCTTTGATGTAAACTTGATGACTGGCTTTTCCATTGCTGCAAATAAGGCTGTTGGAATTTTTATTGGGATTGCATTGAATCTGTAAATCGCTTTGATTGGAATTGACATCTTATTACTGAGAATTCCCAATACAGGATCATGGAATGTCCTTCCACTTATTTAGGTCTTCTTTGATTTCTTTTAACAATGTTTTGTAGTTTTCTGTGTACAAGTCCTTTATATACTTGGTTAAATTTATTCCTAGATATTTTATTCTTTTAGTTGTTATTGTAAATGGAACATTTTTCTTGATTTACTGTTCAGACTGTACATTACTAGTGTATAGAAATATGAATTTTTGCATGTTGATCTTGTACCCTGCCACTTTGATTAATTCATTTAATAGCTTTGTTGTTGATTTTTTAGGATTTTCTATATATAGGACCATGTCATCTGCAAATAGTGAAAGTTTTACTTCTTCCTTTCTAATTTGAAAATCTTTTATTTCTTTTTCTTGTCTAACTGCTGTGGCTTGAACTTCTAGTACTATGTTGAATAACAATGGTGGCAGTGGGCATCTTTGTCTTGTGCCTGATCTTAGAGGAAAAACTTTCAGTCTTTCACCATTGAGTATGTTAGCTGTGGGTTTTCATATATACTCTATCATGTTGAGGAAGTTTCCTTCTATTCCTAATTTTCTAAGTGTTTTTATCAAGAAGTGGAGCTGGATTTTGTCAAATGTCATTTCTGAAGCGATTGAAATGATCATGTATTTTTTTCCTTCATTCTGTTAACGTGGTGTATTACATTAACTGATTTTCTCATGTTGAACCGTCCTTGCATACTTGGAATAAAAAGCCACTTGATCATGGTGTATGATTCTCTCAATTTTTGTTGGATTTGGTTTGATAGTATTTTGTTGAGGGTTTTTGCATCTCTATTCACAAGAAATATTTGTCTATAATTTTCTTTTCTTGAGTTATCTTTATCTGGTATTGGTGTGATGTTGACCTCGAAGAATGAGTTAGAAAGTATTCCCTCCTCTTTGATTTCTTGGAAGAGTTTGAGCAGGGTTGGTGTTAATTCTTCTTGGAATGTTTAATAAAATTCACCAGTGAAGATCTGGTCCTGGGCTTTCCTTTTCAGTGAATTTTTTGATGACTGATTCAATCTCTTTATTTGTTATTGGTCTGTTGAGATCTTCTTTTTCTTCTTGAGTCACTGTAGATGATTTGTGTGTTTCTAAGAATTTTCCTATTTCATCTAGGTTATCTAATTTGTTAGTATACAGTTGTTTATAGTATCCTCTTACAATCCTTTTTATTTCTGTGGGTTTGGTAATAATGCCCCCTTTTCATTTCTGATTTTAGTTATTTGCATCCTTTCTCTTTTTTCATTCTAGCTAAAGGTTTGTTGATTTTATGATATTTTGAAAGAACCAACTTTTGGTTCATTGATTTTCTCTATTTTGTTCTTCTTCTTGTTGTTGTTGTTTAGCTTTAATAAAGAGTTTCAATTATATTATTGTCTGCTACTACCATTGTGATGATTAATTTCATGTGTCAACTTGGCTAGGTCATAGTAACCAGTTGTTTGGCCAAGCAAGCACTGACCTGATAGTTACTGTGAGTGCATTTAGAAGATGAATTTCAGTCATTAATCAGTTGATTGCATCTATGGCTGATTATGTCTACAATCAGCAAAGGAGACTGCATCCAGCAATGAGAGGAGTCTCCTCATCCAATCAGTTGGGGTCCCTAAAGTGAAAGCTTATGATTTCAGCAGCCAGAAAGAAGAATTTCTGCCTCTACTCAGACAGCCATTGTGAGTAATGATCTCATGGTGGAAGATACAAAATGAACCTGGAAGGGTGCACTTGACAAGAAAGACCTGAATAGAGTCCCTGGTCCTGCACAGGAAGAGATGGTACCTGGACACTATGAAGAATTATCATGTGGAAAATACTTAAGTACCACTTCTGTCTTCATTATTCTAAATCTTCAGCAGTAAATCACTATACTTTACATAGGCCTATGAATTTTGTAAAACATTTAAAAATTAAATTGTTTATTTCAATAGGGGCCCAGCAGAAAAAACAATTTCCAGTGTTCCTTTGGTGTTTGAAGCTGTATGTACCCCAGAAAAACATGTTCTTAAATCTGTTCCTGTGGGTGTGAACTCATTGTAAGTAGGACCTCTTGATGAGTTTACTTCATTTAAAGTGTGACCCAAACCAACTGGAATAGGTCTTAATCCTATTACTGGAATCCTTTATAAACAGATTACAATTCAGAAAGAGATAAAGTCACAGAAGCATGAGGATGAAATTCAACAGAACCCTGAAGAGAATGGAGAGGCCAGAATAGGCTGCCATGTTCCTTGCCATGTGACAAATTAAGGACCAAGGATGACCAACAGCCAACTCCAAAACACCATTAGTCTTTGAATAGAAAGCATTACCTTGATGAAGACTTGATATAGACTTTTTCCCAGCCTCAAACCATGAGTGAATAAATTCCCATTGTTTAACATGATCCATTTCATGGTATTTGCTTGAGCAGCCTAGGAAACTAAAACAGTTCACACATATCCCAGTAGTGGCCCTGATGCCAGAAGGCATCAAAAGAGGTTGGCCAGATCCAGGTGTTACCACCTTTCCTCCAAAATTGGCACCACCTTAGGGTGCATGAGGTGAAGTCTCACAGAACTCTGTGTGCTCCTGGGAATCTTGTCCTCATCCCTGGCCATGATTTAACAGCATCATCATTGCAACCTGCTCTCGAGACCACCAGGACCAATCCTCTCATGCCCCACATCTCTGATCACCTCAATCACCATAAGAAGACCAAGCCATCACCATCATCCCAACTCTTATCACCATATGGCTTTATCCATTGACCCAATCTCACACCCAACCCCCAGACCTATGTCTTCTGGTCTAGATCCATTATATTAGCAAAAACCTCTCTACCCTCACCTTATTGCCCCAACATAGAAGTCATCCCTGATTTTTTTTCACTTGCATCCCTCTTCTAATCCTTTACAAATCTATAAGCTCTACATTCAAAATATATCAAAAATCCACTCACTTTTCACTACACTCACTACTACCACTCTAGTCCAAGCCACCCTCATAACTCACTGAGCTGTTGCAATTGCCTCCAAACTCATCCTCTGCTTTCCTCTCTTGTCCCTTATAGTGGAGCCAGGGTGATCCTTTTTTAAAAAAGATGCTTTGAACAGAGATAATATTATTTCCTTGCTCAAAACTCTCAGAGTAAAACTCAAAGCCCTTAAAATATCTCTCAAGACCTCCATGATATGCTCCCCATATTTCTGACCTCATCTCCTGCCCTTGTTTCTCAATCCCTACTTTGCTCTTTTGGTCTCAGCCACACTAGCCTCAAACATGCTACAGCCAAGGGGCTCTTGCACTTGCCATTCCCTCTGCCTGGAATGCTCTTCCCCCAAATATCTACATTGCTTGCTCCTTATTTTTCCCTTCTTTCAAGCTCCTGATTAAATGCACATTTTTAGAGAAGTTTTCCTGACCTTCATATAAATAGCCACCTCTATTTCTATCTATCCCCCTTACTTTATTTTTCTTCATAGCAGTATTCCCACCTGAAATGTTTAGTAATTTGTTTGTTGGTCAGTGTATAATCTGCCTCCCCCAACAAGAATGTGAGTTCCATGACAGTAGGTATTGCATATGTTTTGGTCATTGCTGTAACCCCAGTAGCTGGTCCATACTAGGTGCTCATTAAATGTTTGTTTTATTTTATTTTTCTGACATTCAATATAAACAGAAAGTAATTGCTTATCCAGTTTTGTTACAGAGCCTATCTTTAACCATCTAAAATGTAAACATATCTGAACAGCAAGATTTGGGAAAACATTTTAAACAATTCTGGCAATTAAAATAAGTCTAAAAAATAAAAAATAAAATAAATAAAAAACAAAAAAATAAGTCTAATGAAGGAGAAAGTAAAACTTCATAAATTGTACCTATTGTTAACTACTTCAGAAATAATGGATTTCAGTGAAAACACAAAGGTTTATTATTATTATTAATTTTCCTGCCCAGAGCTCCTTCCTTTGTTTTATGCAATATAAAACCTCACTGAAATTTCTGATATTTGGGATAGTGTTTCCTAACTGCACTTTCTCTGCTATAGTTGTTTACAATAAACTTGAGTCAAGTAAAATTGTTTTTCACAAGTTTAAAATCTAACTACAGCAAGGTCTCATTCCTTGACAAAATTCAGCTCTGCAGTAATCCATCAGCTAAGTTGACCCTCAGCTAATCACCTGTCTCCCCCACTTCCAACCATCATACATATGCTTCTTCCTCAGACTGCTTACACTTCCTCTTCCTTCAGGTATCAATTTAAACATGACCTTCTTTGTAAGGCCCTCCCTGATCCCCCACCCCTGAGTTGCATTTCCCTTGATGTGTTCTCAAAGAACCTTGCACTATCTCATCATAGGATCCAATACACTGCATTGTTACTGCTTGCTGATATTCCTCTTTCTCCACTACTAGATCATAAGCTCTGTGAGTACAGGAATCAGATCTACTTATTCACACCTGTGTGCTCTCGCCTTGCCCATTCCTGACGGATAATAGGTGAACAATGAAAATGTGTTACATGAGAGAAAGAGTGGTATTCCTCATCAGTGAAGTAAAGGGTTTGACTAAATCAAGTCTATGCCAACTTTTAAATGATTTGATTGTGCTCATGGTATCACCCCCATAGAATTGGTATGAGGATTCATTAGCTGGTAACAGTATGGGGTTCTACTGACAACCACATAATCTAGCCTATCCATCTGCTAACATCCCACAAATAAAGTGATATAACTAATTTATTTATTTATTTATTTTTGTTAATCTGAGGACTGGGTGGTAGGAGGTTGCAGGATAAACAGATGAGAGGAATATTTGTCTTTTGTAGTCCCTGAGTATTCTTTGGAAAAACAGGAACTTCTAAATCAGTGTAAGCTTTTATAGTCTACTCTGGATCACACCCTTGCAGACCTGAACATCTGTCCTTTCCACTGCCCTCAGCCACTACTGGAGGCTGGGCTGGCTCTGTGTGGCAGCTGTGATCACATGGACGAGGATGTCCTGTGCTGCTCCTTTGTAGACTTGAATACCTGGGTTATACTGCATGATTTTTTAACATTTATTTTTACTTTTTAACCCAATCCCAGGTGTTTTGATGTGTACATCTTTGTTTATTTAACTGAAGACTTATAATGACTACTAATAGACAATTCATTTAAGAAGAGACTAACTTTCATATTACAGATAATCCTAGTATGAAATTTTGCCTTTTACTCTCAATAGTTCCTATTACTGCTTTTTCCCTCACCAAAATAATGCAATAAGCCTCCTAAAACAAGCTACTGAAATAGAACTGCTAAAATGGATGAACCAATCATTATTTGAAGGAAATTGCTTTTTAATCTCTAACTATGTGAAACTGGAGAATATTTCAGCTTGAGTTCTTGGTGAATCATCTCCATCTGTTGTCCAACTTGTAAGAGAAGAGTATTTTCTCTCTACGGACTTCAGGGGATTTTGAGGGTACAGGATACTAAAACAATTGAGAGTTCTTGTAACTTTGTTAACACAACCTTCATAAATTAGGAAAAGCATCCATCAGGTTGTATGCATGGACCCACCTGTTTAAGATAAGGGCACTCACAAGGTAAAGGTCTGTAGGCAAGAGACAGCATAGTCCTTGAACTAGAAAGGACCCTAACCCCAAGTGCAGTGGCAGCCACTCAAATACAGGACTTTAACTGGGAATGGAGATTGTCTTGTTGGAGTGACACTAGAGTCCATCATGTACCAGTCTCCTTGGTCCTACAGATCATCACCTTGGGTGCTAGTAGACACTTCTCTGGCTGGACTTCTTTATAAGGCACAAAAGATAATGATAACAGGCTACTTCTGAGGTTTCCAGAGAATAGCAATCTATTGCCTTTCTCTCCAAAGCCCTAGGCCATTGACTGGAAGTCATGGGGAGAATCTTGTGGTCTAGGATCATGTAAATATTCTGGAAAAAACAAGGTCTGTCTAGAAAAATAATAGCAATCATTCATATATCACACCCAGGCACTATCTTAAGCATCTTTTATGATAGTAATGCCTCAAAAAATAGCTCTATTAGGTATTTTCCAGAGGAGGAAACTAAAGCTTAAGGAGGTAAACTAACCTGCCTTAAGGCACCAAGCTTGTGTATGGCTGATCCAGGATTCAAAGTCAGGATTCAAACCCAGATAATCAATTTCCAAGTCCATGCTCTTAACCAAGACTCCATACCTAGGAAAGAACTGAAAACACCTTCCCAGAGATTCAATGAGTAAAAGGACAAATCCCACTTGCTTAAAACTCTGGATTATGGTAGAGATAGGAGAAGGATTCCACAAAGCTGAATCGAAGAAAAAGAAAAATATCAGCTAGGGAACTTCTTTCCTGGACCTACCAATACAATCCCTCTCCCTCACTCAGTCCCATGCAACTTGGGAGTTACTCAGAGGCAATGGCCCAGATTCATCCCACCTCCCAACAGAGACAGCAGCAAAACAAAAACAGAACAGATCAGTATTCCCAGAGAAGGAACAGAAGAAAGGAAGATTTCTCCTGGAGGTAAAACAATTACACAAAAAGTACAACCTTAAAAATTTTATCACCTATGTAGGCAAAGATCAGATGAAGAAGAGATGAGAAAATCTGATCAGTTAAACACAGACTATTTTAGAGGTCTAGAATAAGGTGGACCAAACACCAAAGAAGACTCTTAACACAAAGCCAATCAACAATAAGACAGGAGGGAGAGACTGACCTTCAGAGTTAACTCATCAAGATAATCAGATGCTTAAATATCAGCAAAAACGTACAAGCCATACTAAGAAAACAGATTGATATGCTCAGTCAAGGGAACAAATTAAAACTTCAGAGGAGACACAGACTTGGAACAACTAATCAAATCTCCTAAATCATTAAAGAAGATGAAGGAATATATGATTAAAGAGCTGAAGAATATTAAGACAATGAGCATAAAGAAGAATTTGAAAGCATTAAAAGAAACTTAACAGAAATTATGGGGATGAGAGGCACAAGAGTAGAGATTAAAAATGCACTAGAGGGAAGCGGGTGTGGCTCAATCGATAGAGCTCCCGTTTACCATAGGGGAGGCCCCGGGTTTGCTTCCCGGGGCATCCTTGTGAGGGCAGGCCGGCCCGCGCGGTGCGGTGGGCTGATGCAGCAAGACCTCACAGCAGGAAGCGGGTGTGGCTCAATCGATAGAGCCCCCGTTTACCATGTGGGAGGCCCCGGGTTCGCTTCCTGGGGCCTCCTTGTGAGGGGAGGCCAGCCCGCGCGGCGCGGTGGGCTGATGCAGCAGGACCTCACAGCAAGGGGGAGATAAGCAGACACAGAAGAGACACGCAGTGAATGGACACAGCAAAAAAAAACACAAGCAGCAAGAGGGGGGATAAATAAATAAATCAATCTTTAAAAAATAAAAAAAAATAAAATAAAAATGCACTAGAGGCATACAACAGAATTGAACAGGTGGAAGAAATAATCGGTGAAATAGAAGAAAGGGTGATTGAAATCATACAGTCAGAAGAACACAGAAAATAATAGAAAATATTGAGCACTGTCTCAGGGATTTGAGTGACAGCATGAACCTCCCAACAAAGTAAAGCCCAGGACCAGATGGCTTCAGAGGTAAATTCTACCAATCATTCCAAGAAGAATTTTACCAATCCTGCTCAAACAGTTTCAAAGAATTGAAGAGAAGGGAATACTACCTAACTCATTCTACGAGGCCAACATCACTCTCATACCAAAGCCAGATAAAGATAATACAAAAAAGAAAATTATAGACCAATTTCTCTTATGACTACCAATGCCAAAAATCTTCAACAAAATACCTGCAAATCAAATCCAACAGCACATCTAAAAATTATACACCATGATCTAGTGGTTTTTATCCCAAGTATGCAAGGGTGATTCAACATAAGAAAAGAAATTAATGTAATAGGACAGTGGCAGAGAAAAGGGGGAAAACTATATAAAAATCTCCAATGATGCAGGAAAGGCATTTGACAAAATACAGCATCCTTTCTTGATAAAAACAAACAAACACTTAGAAAGCTAGGAATAGAAGGAAACTTCCTCAACATGATAAAGAGCATATGTGAAAAACCCACTGCTAACATCATACTTAATGGTGAAAGACTGAAAACTTTCCCTCCAAGATCTGAAACTAGACAAAGACACACACTGTCACCCCAGTTATTCAACATTGTACTGAAAGTTTTAGCCACAGCAGTTAAGCAAGTAAAAGAAATAAAAGTCATCCAAATTAGAAAGGAAGAAGTAAAACTTTCACTATTTGAAGGTAACTTGATCCTATATGAAGAAGGTCCCCCAAAATTTATGATAAAACTCCTAGAGCTAATACATGAGTTCAGGAAAGTGGTGGGGTACAAGATCAACACACAAAAATCAGTAGTTTTTCTATACACGAGTAATGAGCAATCTGAGGAGGAAAACAAGAAAAAATTCCATTTACAATAGCAACTAAAGGAATCATATATCTAGGAATAAATTTTTTGCAATATTCCAGCTTAATTAACACAGGAATTACAACTCTGACAGAGTTAAAACTGGTACTAGACATGAGCAACCAGAGCATTCCCAGATAAAACCTCTCCATGTATAGGCACTACCCAGGCCCAGCTCCCAGATGCTTCACTAGTCCTATACTCTGCTTTTCCTCTCATCAGAGAGAGAGAAAGAGGCCTCAGCTGCTTCTCCTCTCCATGGGGTTCTTGCCTTGCAATCCCTGCCTCCATGATCCCCCAAGTCCCCACTTTCCATCCCCTTCTGACATGGCCCAGAGTGATTAACAGTTGAAATGTCTGCCATTCAGAGAGGAAAACACCTCCTATCTGCATGGGTTAGTCTTGTCTTAGAGTCCCTAACAAGACAACAAACAAGAAGGTGATAAATGAAACATAAGTCCTTTCCCAAGGTCTTGGTTAATTAATCTGGAATTTTGCAAAGATTGGGGTTTCAAACAAATAGTCCAGATGGGACTTGAGCATGCTCAGTCTGGTCCTCCTGGGGACCTCTCCACCAGCCTGGGGATAAGCCTCCCTGCCTCACCCCCTCATCTCCCCACTTCCAATCTCTACTGCTGATCTCCTGGGGAAACTGCTCCAATAAGAATGTCCACACATTTTCCAGGAATAAGGAAAATTTTTCAGATTCTATCAGACTTAATCTTCTTTAAAGATGAAATGTTTTCTTAAAGTAAACAATTCACAGAGATGCAACTCCACCCATGATGAAAACAGCTTTTGAATTGTTATTGTGCATGACACTGGAGCTCCTTGGAAAGGCACGGTCTGAATTTCTGCAATTGTGAATATTTGCTTTACCTTTTAATAACCAAATATCCGTTGTGGCATCTTCACAGAACAAAGGAATATTTATTCCAGAGGAGAATATTTGACCCCCTTTAAAAATACTTCAAACAATGAAAGCTTTGAAAGTATGGGTCTTTTATTTTCTCCCAAGATTTCAAAGATCCCAAGACAAATTCTTTATGAGGGATATAGATCAAAGAGTTATGTCCTTCCTTTCCCCCAGGAGCCTCAGCAAGAAGGTTGTTTTTTCCCAAGCTTATGACCTAAGGTGGGGAGCTGTGTCATATTTTGTCAGCAGGACTACAGAAATTTGTGACGGGGGAGGTGTGGGAAGCTCTAAGAAAAGTCTCTAACGTGGGCATAGTGGCAGCAAGGACTTGGTAAGCAGGTGCCATAACCATAAGACAGAGGGCCCAAATCTAGTCCCACCTCCCAGAGGGCTCTGGGAAAGCTATTACCCCCAACCCCCACCCCTTTTTCAGCCATTCTCTGTGGAGGCTAGCTCCAGAGCAAGTGGGCTCCAGTGTGGCTGTGCCCAATTTATCATGCCTAGACTACAAATTCAGATAATGCAGGCACCATAGTCCTGTGGCTACCTGTCTCTCTATGCATAGCATCTCAAACGTGGAGTCTAGGATGATAAAAATGGTCCCTAGAGCCTCTCAAATCCAACCTTGTCATCATACAGATGAATAAGTTGAGGTCCAGAAGTAAACTTATATTGCCAAGATTGAGTAGGTGGTTTAGAGCTGGGTCATGAACTCATCTCCTGCCTTCTAGTCAGATGTTCTTCCCATAGAGCAAGATTTTTTGAAGATGGCAATATGATGAGAGATCAAAGGGAAATCCTGCAGATTTAGTCATTCAGAGGGCAATTCCTAAGTGACTCTTATGCGCCAAGTCCTGTAAGAGGCACTGAGAACACAAAGATAAATAAAATACGGTCCTGCCCTTAAAGAGCTCACAGTCTATCCTGTGAGGAAGAAAATAAGATGACTCAATAATAAAAGTGTTTTGATGGAAAGACATTCAGCTACTTTGCTGTCACCAAGGACAAGCACCTTCCCGAGTTGAAAAGTTCACTCTAATTCTGACTTAAACTACATCTAGATAACTTAAATCTTTCTGAAAGAAGTATTTCTGCTTTAGGGAAGTTTAAACATTGGCCGTGTGTTCAGGTAACATGGAAGTGAGTATGCTGGGAGTCAGGGGACAAGTCCATGGCTCTGACTCCCTGGAGTGCTGAGTTAGTGTATGTTCCAGCAGCCCCCCAAAATTAGGAATGCCCAAGCCTGGCAATCTGCACCTAGGCACTGTGCGTCACCTCAGGTTGAGCTTGTAGATCTCTGCTTCTGCAAACAATCTGTTCGTATGCTACTGGTAGGGCATGGTAAAAGGAGCCAGTCAGTGCTTAGTAAGGTGGCATTACATTTTTCTAGCACCAGCCTTGGCGCCAGTTCTCAGGCAGGTGGGGACAGCCTAAGTGCCTCTTCAGAGACAGGGCCCTAGGGGACACCCAACCATGGTCTTCCAAGAAGTGTGTTTATAGCCAAGGCCAGTTGAGGCGTAAGAGTCTGAGAAGGCGAGTCCCAGAGAGCAGTACCAGCCAATCCACAAGCCAGGTGCACCCTGTAGAAGGAACTCCATTCACTTGCCACACATGGACAGTCATCAAAGCCATTTGACCTTCCAAAGAGCACTTGATGCCTGAAACCAGCTGCTCAGAAAGAGCCCCTGGGTGCCTACAAGTGTCACCCACTGAGATTGAAACTGAGGATGAGGGCCAGCTGGGAGAAAAGGATACAAGAGCATATCATGGTGGTTAAGAGTACAAGCTCTGGGGCCAGATCACCTGAGTTCAAATCCTGACTCCACTTACTGGCCCTGTAACCTGTGCAAGTTGATTGGTATCAGGACTTAGCCTTCTCATCTGAAAGATGGGACAATAATAATAGTATCTTAGAGTATTAAATGTGAGTATTATATGGATAAATACATGTTAAGTGCCTGGTCCATAATAAATGTTTAATAATGTCTTAGTTTCCTAGCTGCTAAAAAAGTACCGTACAGTTGGTTGGCTTAACAACAGGAATTTATTGGCTCATAGTTTCAGAGACTGGAAGGCTTGTTTCTTCCTGGGGTTTGGTATCTTCTGGCTTGCCAAAAATCTTATGGTTTCTTGTTTTTTCCATCACATGGCAGGATTTTTTCCTTTCTCTTCCAGGTTCCATTCACTTCCAGCTTCTGGCAGGTCTCCATTACATCCTCTTCTGTGTCAGCCATATTGGATTAAGGCCACCCTCATTCAATTTGGGCACCTTAACTAATAATACTGCCAAAGATTCTATTTACTAGTAGGTTCACAGCCACAGAACCAGGGGTTGGGACCTTATCATGCCTTTTGTGGGGGACATGATTCAAACCCCAACAACTTCTATTAAAGCATAGGACACACTCTTTGTCCCCCCCTTACAACCTGATGGGAGAAATGAGAAAAGCACACATAAAATAGCACCAAAAACATGAGACAATATGTAATTTGGTTCCAAAATGGGTGATTCCAGACTCTAACATCAGTGAGAATTAGCAAAGAATCCATCTTAGATTGTCTTTGGGTAAAGCCCACCTGTGAAAAAGGAGGGAATGGGGAGCATTATGGCAGACTGGTCAAGGGCATGGATTTGAGAGTCAGCACAGGATTTGAAATCTGACTCTACCAATTACGAGCTGCGAAATCTTGGGAATGATGCTAATGTTTCTAAGCCTCAATTTTTTCACCTGTAAAATGGGGATTGATGGCACCCATGCATAGGGTTGCTACAAAGATTCAATGACTATTTACATATGAGTGTTGGCAGGTTCATGACACTGGATGGTGATCAAAAGTGTTTATTATCAAGGAGTGTCAAGACCCTCTAACCAAAGACCCTAGAAACACTCCTGTGGCTGAACAAGTTGGGTTTATTTCTCACTGCAGTGAGGGAGAATGTATACCATGAAGAACTGTGGGGCATCTCAGTAAGAGGGTATTAGAAAACATTATAGGGAAGTGGATGTGGCTCAGGCAACTGTGCTCCTGCCTACCACATGGGAGGTCACTGGTTCAGATCCCAGTGCCTCCTAAAGAAGATGGTGAGCTGGCCTAACAGGCAGGTGCAGCAAGCTGACACAACAAGACACACAAGAAGAAAAGAACATAATGGGAGACACAACAAAGCAGGGAGCAGAGGTTCCCGGTGCCTCCTAAAGAAGACAGTGAGCTGATATGATGGGCAGGCGTGGCAAGATGATGCAACAAGATGACGCAACAAGAGACAAGGGGAGGAAAAACAGAATGAGAGACACAACAAAGCAGGGAGCGGAGGTGGCTCAAGCGATTAGACACCTCTCTCCCACATCAGAGTTCCCGGGTTCACTCCTGGTGCCTCATAAAGAAACAAGGAAGACAAACAGACTCAGTAAGTGAAAAATAACAAGGGGGTGGGGAGAAATACATACATATATACATACATACATTATAGAATTTGGGTTTGTGTTAGGTGATTTTGAAGAAGATTTAGGAAATTGAGGTTTTGCTCTAGATTGGATCCTGTCAGGAAGGGAGGGTGATTCCATCATTAGGTATCTCAATAAATCTTATTTGGAGGGAGGGCAAACTATAGCCAGGTAAAAGCTCTAAGTGGTAAAGAAGATGCAGTCACTCATGTTAGCCAGGAGAGGGATGTTTGGTACTTTGTGACTTGGACAATGTTCAAGTTTGGTCTGTGTTCATATGTGACTATGGAATGGACTTGTTTCTGTCTTGATCCATCATGGTCACAGAGTAGTGTTGATGATCTGTGGAATTCTTTAAGTTCAACAGAACATCAAGGCCTAGCTGTAAGTGCCAGGCTAGCTCCTGGATGTCAAGGGCTACTTTTTTCTTTCACAAGCATTCTAGAGAAATCAACTGAAGTCCTCCATTATACCCAAACTACCTTCTGGGGAGCATGAGAGGTGGTTAAAATTCCATTTTAGCCCTTACTCCATTGTTTATTGAGAAGTTTCTCTTGTCTGTTAGATTAGAAAATGTATGTTTCTTTCATCCCAAGAAATACATCAGGATTTGGTCAGGACACACAGGCAACACATTTTCCCATGGGCAAATGAATAAAAATTTGAGCAGTTCCAAGTGTCAAAAGGATTTCCATCATTCTGGGAGTTGTCAAAGGTGCTGACGGCAGCATGTGTCTCAGGTACAAGCCAGGTTGTTGGTGCATATTCAAGAGGCCTGTAGCTTGTGACAACTCTCTTTGGGCAGCCAGCTAGTGATGGACAGCTCTTTCTGCCATCCAGAGCTGTTTTGCGAAGAATTTCCTTACTGTCCCATAGATGAGCTGTGATAAATGTGCATTCACTCTGGGTCTTCAAAGTAGGTGCTGCTGTAATTAAAACCCTACTTTTCCCAACTTATTCCATTTTCTTTCATCCTTGCCTAGGCACAAACATGTGTCTTCTTCACAGATGCTGTGACAACCTCATTCTAGGCTTTCAGAACTTTCAGACACTGCATTTTCTTTGTGAGCTAATGAAGCCTTGGGGAAACATGGCATAATGCCAAACAGTGACTTTTTGTTCTAGACTCCCTTATTTTGAGCACTTGAGATCAGTTCAGGGGCTCCTAAGGGGACTTCCTGTGCTATTTTGATTAACATGTACCTCTCAAAAGGTAAATCATAACCCAACAGTGTTCCTGTAGCCTTACCTAGCAAAAGCATAAGGCATCCTGACCTCCCCAATGTCAAAGGTGCTTTTTCCCCTCTAGTAGCAAGTAACTATTTATTATTGCTTATTCTTAATTACCATAACAGGATGCTATTAGCTACAAGTCTTGGAATACTCAACTAAGAGTTGCTTAAATAAGAATAAAAATTATTCTTTCACATAACAAGAAGTCCAGAGTTAGGACAGTTCCAAGGTTGGTTAATTCAGCAGCTCTATAACACAATTAAGGACATGGGTTCCTCCTTTCTCCATTCTGTGATCCTCAGCATATTGGCTTTTCCTCTTGTTCTAGGGAACCTTATGGTGACCAAGATGATACAGTGGCTCCAGCATCACATCCTCACATAGTAATCTCACAAAGAAGACAGAATTAAGAACATCGCTTCCTTGGATGCTGTTTTAGTTTCCCGGGCTCCTCAAGCAAATTCCATGGAATGGGTTAGGTTGAACAATGGGAATTTATAAGATTACAGTTTTGAGGCTAAAAGAAAGTCCAAATCAAGGCATCAAGGTGATGCTTTCTCCCTGAAGACTGATGTTTTGGGCCTGGCTGCTGGCACACATATATGACCCCTTGGTAGGTCCTGACCAACTCAAAGTCCTATAATTCAACTAAATAATTGATGAATCAAAGAAATTCCAATGATAACTCTTGTCTACACAATGTTCTTCAGTGCCTCCCTCCTTGCTTGTAAATATAGTAAAACTATACCAAAGAGACCATTGTCCCTTCTTGAATAAGAGTTACTGTCAAGACTTGTGAGGACCACTTCTGAGCATAAAATCTAGTCAGGGAGAAGGACATGAATATAACTGAAAAGATCAAGGTGACTGACAAAACAGGTGATGAAAAAGATGAGAGAAAAGAAGAGGTAAGAGAATTTCCAACACCAGAAACCACTCCAAGTTAAGCAGACAGGTTTTATGAAAAGGATATCTTAGAAATCTCAGAATCACTGGAGATCTGGAGAACTGAACAGAGAAGAGGGCAGGAGTGTGGGTGGTTTGGTACCACCAGAAGAGAACCAAAGTCATTCCATAGAATCAGTCAAAGAAGGAGACTTCCACCATTACTTCTGTTTAGTGGATGCCATGGCTTTCCCAGACCACTACCATATACTGGGGAAACTGGACATGACTGCTGCTGCTGCTGCTGCTGCTGCCACTCACCACTATGTGAATCACTGCTGTGTCGCTTCTTAGCAACCCAGGGAGGATGAATCTGTTTGTCTGAACCTGAGTCACATGTCCATGACTATTGGCTGGAAAAATATTGTCAGCTTCTTTCTCCTATCAAGACTCATAAAGTGGGTGTTATCCAAAATAGAAAGGGGTTCAGTTGATGGGCAGCCAAAATATGGACAAATGCCCAATATATAACCATTCACTCACTCCATAATCATTTATGGAGACACACTTTATGTGCCAAGCACTGTGGCATGGAACTTTTTGTTAGGGGGGTAATACAAAAGAAAAAAAGATATTTCAGAAAATAGAGTGAAATGGAGAAAATAAAATTGAGTAATAGGATGGAAGGTCACTGGGATATGTATGTGTATGGGAAGCAGGAGTTACTTTCAATGGAATCATCAAGGAAGGCCTCTCTAAGGATATAGTAGCTGTGCATAGAATTGAATGAGGAGAAGGAGCCAGCCATGTAAAGATACAGAAATGGGGGACCTAGAAGTAAATGATTTTCCTTTGATTCCTTTTATCCCAAGAAGGTGGTATTTGCTAACATCCATGTTAGGGTGACAGTCATATAAAGGCATATCCCCTTTAGTTATTTGCCTTTAAAAAATACAACTTCCACAGAAGAACTGCTTGAGCCCAAGAGTTTGCCTAGGGATGGAGTTCAGGCATCTTAGTGAGGGAGCAAACAGAGGAAGGACCTGAGACAAATCATTTTGGCCCTCTCAGGTGGCACTGGGTTGGCTGCCTAAATATAAGATCACTTCTCTTCACAATCATTGATTGCCAATTTTTTGGTTCCTTCTGGATGCTTGTCTAAAAACCACTGTCTAACACAAGATCCTGATGATGAATTTTATAGCTTGGTTTTTATATTTAGGTGTTTGATCCATTTTGAGTTAATTTTTATATATGGTGTGAGATAGGGGTCCTCTTTCATTCTATTGCATATGGATAACCAATTATCCCAGCATCATTTGTTGAAGAAGCTCTTCTTTCCCTACTAAGTAGACTTGACAGCCTCATCAAAAATCAATTGGTGGAGCAGATGTGGCTCAAACAGTTAGGCTCCCACCTTCCACTTGGGATGTCCTGGGTTCAGTTCCAGGTGCCTCCTGAAAAAAGCAAAAACAAAACAACAAGCAAAACAAATGATAAAGCCAACTCAGGGAAGCCAATGTGGCTCAATGGTTGAATGCCGGCTTCCCGCATACAAGGTCCCGGGTTCAATCCCTGGTCCCCAGTATATTAAAAAAAAAAAAAAAATCAGTTGGCCATAGGTGTGAAGGTCTATTTCTTAACTCTCAATTTGATTCCATTAGTTGAAATATCTATTTTGTCCAAGTGCCATGCTGTTTTGATCACTGTAGATCTGTAACATTCTTTAAAGTTGGAAGCATGAGTGCTCAAACTTCATTCTTCTTTTTCAAGATGTTTTTTGGATATTCAAGGCTCTATAACTTTCCAAATAAATTTGATAATTGGATTTTCCATTTCTGCAAAGAAGGCTGTTGGAATTTTTATTGGGATTGCAATGAATCTGTAAATCATTTGGGGTAGAATTGTCATCTTAGTGCTATTAAGTCTTCCAATTCATGAACTTGGGATGTCCTTCCATTTATTTGGGTCATCTTTGATTTCTTTTAGAAATATTTTGTAATTTTCTGTGTATAAATCCTTTACATCTTTGGTAAAATTTATTCCTAGATATTTGATTTTTTCAGTTGCTATTGTAAATGGAATTTTTTTCTTTATTTCCTCCTCAGATTGCTCATTACTAGTACATAGAAAAATTACTGATTTTTGCATGTTGCTCTTGTACCACACCACTTTGCTGAATTTGTTTATTAGCTAAGTAGGTTTGTTGTAGATTTTTTGTGACTTTCTATGGGTAGGATCATGTCATCTGCAAATAGTGAAATTTGTATTTCTTCCTTTCCAATTTGGATACCTTTTATTTCTTTTTCTTGCCTAACTGCTCTGGCTAGAACTTCCAGTACAATGTTGAATAACACAGTGGTGAGTATGGGCATCCTTCTGTCTTTCACCACTGACTATGATGTTTACTGTGGGTTTTTCATATCTGCCCTTTATCATGTTGAGGAAGTTTCCTTCTATTCCTATCTTTTGAAATGTTTTGATCAAGAAAGGCTGCTGGGATTTGTCAAATCCCTTTTCTGCTTCAAATGAGATGGTCCTGTGGTTTTTACCCCTGATTTTGTTAATGTGATGTATTACATTACTTGATTTTCTTATGTTGAATTACCCTTGCATACCTGGGATAAAACCCACTTGATCACGGTATGTAATTCTTTTTATGTGCTGTTGGATTCAATTTGCAAGTACTTTGTTGAGAATTTTTGCATCTTTATTCATAGGAGAAATTGGTTCGTAATTTTTCTTTTATCATCATCTGGCTTTGGTATTAGGGTGATGTCAGCCTTATAGAATGAGTTAGATAGTGTTCCCTTTCTTCAAAATTTTGGAAGAGTTTAAGCAGCTTTGAAATTAATTCTTTTTTTTTTTTTTTTTTTTTTTTTTTTTTTTTGAGATATAGGGACAAGGAATTATACCTGGGACCTCATATGTGGGAAGCTGGTGCTCAACTACTGAACCACATCATCTCCCCTGAGTTGGTTTTTTTGTTTGTTTTGCTTGTTGTTTGATTTTAGGAGGCACCGGGAACCAAATCCAGGACCTACCATGTGGGAAGCAGGCACTCAACCACTTGAGCCACATCCACTCCCTGATATTAATTCTTTTTGAAATGATTGGTAGAATTCACCCAAAAAGCCATCTGGTCCTGGGCTTTTCTTTGTTGGGAAAGATTTGAAAACTAATTCAATCCCTTTACTTATAATTGGTCTGTTTGGGTCTTCTATTTCTTCTAGATTCAGTGTGGGTTGTTGGTGTGTGTATTAGTCAGCCAAAGGGGTGCTGATGCAAAATACCAGAAATTGGTTGATTTTTATAAAGGGTATTTATTTGGCATAGAAGCTTACAGTTACCAGGCCATAAAGTATACGTTACTTCCCTAACCAAAGTCTATTGCAACGTGTTGGAATAAGATGGCTTCCGATGACTGCCAATAGTTCAGGCTTCTTTGGTTCCTCTCTTCCTGGGGCTCCATTTCTCTCCGGGCTTAGCTGCTGTGCTCTTTCTCCACAAGGCCAGCTGTAGACTATCAGGCGAATGGCTAGTCCCTTTTCCTGGGGCCTTCTCTCCTTCCTCACAACCAGGTTCCTCTGTGCGCTTACTTCCCGGAGCTCCAGCTCAAAAACTCAGCATCAAAACTCCAACCCTGTCCTTTGCCATGTCTTTTATCTGTGAGTCTCCACCCACCAAAAGGCAGGTACTCAATGCCCTAGTGACGTGGCCCAATCAAAGCCCTAATCATAATTTAATTACACCCAGAGGAACAGACCAGTTTACAAACATAATCCGATATCTATTTTTAGAATTCGTAAATAATGCCAAATTGCTACAGTGTGATTTTAGGAATTTGTGCATTTCTTTTAGATTGTCTAATTTGTTGGCATATAGTTGTTCATAGTATCCTCTTATGATACTTGCTATATCTGTGTGGTCAGTAGTAATGTCCCCATTCTAATTTGTTTTTATTTTTATGCATCTTCTTTTTCCCTTTGTGTAGTTTTATCGATCTTTTCAGAATCAACTCTTGGTTTTGTTAATTCTCTCTGTTGTTTTTTATTTTCAATTTCATTTATTTCTGCTCTAATCTTTGTTATTCCTTTCCTTCTGTTTGCCTCAGGACTAATTTGGTGGTCTTTTTATGATTCCTCCAGGTGTGCAGTTAAGTTTTTTATTTTAGCTCTTTCTTCTTTTTTAACATAAGCATTTAGGACTATAAGTATCCCTCTCAGCACTGCCTTCACTGCATCCCATAAGTTTGGATATATTATGTTC
>JAQZBX010027138.1:0-28538 GCA_029593785.1 Cabassous unicinctus
GAAGAGATTAAGAATATAAAAAAGACACTAGGAGAAAATACTGAAGAAAGTGTAAACACTCCCAAAAAGATAACGAATATGATGGTGACCAACGGCACAATCCAAGTAATCAAAAAGTTGCTGGATTCACATAGCAGCAAATTTGAACAGGCAGAAGAAAGAATTAGTGATGTGGAAGACAATACATCTGAAATCAAACAGATAGTAGAACAAATAGACAAAAAGATAGAAAAAATCCAGCAGAGACTCCGGGAATTAACCAACAACACAAAATGCTCAAACATATGCATTAGGGCATCCCAGAAGGAGAAAAGGAGGGAAAGCGAACAGAAGAAGTGTTGAAGGAAATAATGGCTGAAAACTTCCCAACCATATTGAGAGAGATGGATGTGCAGATCCAGGAAGCAAATCACACCCCAAACAGTATAAATCCCAAAATTCCAACTCCAAGACATATACTTGTCAAAATATCCAATGCTCAAGACAAAGAGAAATTACTCAAGGCAGCAAGAGAAAAGAGAACAATCACATACAAGGGAAGCACAATAAGATTCAGTGCTGATTTCTCAGCTGAAACCATGGAGGAAAGAAGACAGTGGTATGACATAGTCAAAATACTAAAAGAAAAAAGTTTCCAGCCACGAATTCTCTACACAGGAAAACTGGCATTCAAAAATGATGGTGAGATAAAAATATTCATGGATAAAAAGAAATTAAGACAGTATGTCAATAAGAAAATTACACTTCAAGAAACACTCAAGGAAGTTCTACAAGTTGAAAGGAAAAAACAAGGGAGAGAGAGTTGGAGAAGAGTTTAAAAGCAACTAACATGACAAAAAATAAAAACAAAACAACACATGACATATTTATCCAAAGAAAAATGGCTGAAATAAGAAATTTATTACGAGCAATAACACTGAATGTTAATGGACAAAATTCACTTATCAAGAGACACAGATTGGCAGAATGGTTAAGGAAATATGATCCATCTATATGCTGTCTACAAGAAACCCACCTTCGACCCAGGGATTCAAGGAGGCTTAAAGTGAATGGCTGGAAATCATTTTACAAGCTAACAGTAGCCAAAAATGGGCAGGAGTAGCTATTCTAATATCAGACAAAATAGACTTTTAATGTAAAATTTTCATAAAGGACAAAGATGAACACTATATATTAGTAAAAGGGGTAATCTTTCAAGAAGAGAGAACAATCATAAACATTTATGCTCCTAATTGGGGTGCCTCAAAATACATGAATCAAACCCTGGAAAAACTAAGTTGAGAAATAAATGCCTCTACAATTATAACAGGGGACTTTAACACACCATTATCATCATTAGACAGAACATCTAGACAGAGAATCACTAAAGAAACAAAGACTCTCAACAATACATTAGAGGACCTGGACTTAATAGACATATACAGAACACTCCCCCCAAATACAGCAGTATTTACATTCTTCTCAAGTGCACATGGAACATACTCCAAGATACACCAAATGCTAGGCCACAGAAAAACTCTTGATGAATTTAGAAAGATTGAGATTATACAAAGTAATTTCTCTAACCACAACAGAATGAAATTGGAAATAACTAAGGGCCAGAGAAACAGGTTAGGCACAAGGATATGGAAGTTAAACAACACACACTTTGACAAACAGTGGGTCACGGAGGAAATCTCAAAAGAAATCAGCAACTACCTTGAAACTAATGAAAATGACAACACAACATATCAAAACCTATGGGATGCAGTGAAAGCAGTCCTGAGAGGGAAGTTCATAGCCATAAATTCATATATTAAAAAAGAAGAAAGAGCTAAAATTGAATACCTAACTGCACAATTGGAGGAATTGGAAAAACAACAATAAACTAAACCAAAAGGAAGTAGAAAGAAGGAAATAACAAAGATTTGAGCAGAACTAAATTAAATAGAGAATAAGAAAGCACTACAAACAAAAAACAAAACCAAAAGCTGGTTCTTTGAGAATATCAATAAAATTGACAAACCTTTAGCCAGACTAACAAAGAGAAAGAGAGAAAAGATTCAAATACACAAAATAAGGAATGAGCAAGGGAATGTCACTACTGACCCCATAGAAATAAAGCATATCATAAGAGGATACTTTGAAAAATTATATGCCAACAAGAATGATAATTTAGAGGAAATGGACATGTTTCTAGAAACTCACAAACACCCTACATTGATGAAAGAAGAAATTCATGAACTCAACAGTCCAATTACAAGTAAAGAAATAGACTCAGTCATCAAAAACCTCCCAACTAAGAAGAGCCCTGGACCAGATGGCTTCACAGCTGAATTCTGCCAAACATTCCGGAAAGACCTAACACCAATTCTGCTTAAGCTCTTCCAAAAATAGTAGTAGAAGGAATATTGCCTAACTCATTCTACGATGCCAACATTACCTTTATACCAAAACCAAACAAAGATACCACAAGAAAGGAAAATTAGAGACCAACTACTTTAATGAACCTAGATGCTAAAATCCTCAACAAAATACTTGCAAATCTCATTCAATAACATATCAAAAGGATTATACACCATGACCAAGTGGGTTTCATCCCGGGTATGCAAGGAGGGTTCAATATAAGGAAATCAATCAATGTAATACACCACATAAACAGATTGAAAGAAAAAAATCACATGATCATCTCTATAGATGCAGGAAAAGCATTCAACAAAATACAGCACACTCTCCTGATAAAAATAATACAAATGATAGGAATAAAAGGAAACTTTCTGAATATGATAAAGGGTATATATGAAAAACCGAAAGCCAACATCATTTTCAAAGTGAAATCCTAAAAGCCTTCCCTCTGAGATCGGAAAGAAGACAAGGATGCCCTCTGTCACCACTCCTATTTAACATTGTCTTAGAAGTACTTGACTGAAAACTGAGGCAAGAACAGGACATAAAAGACATCCACATTGGAAAGGAAAACGTGAAAATCACCTTATTTGCAGATGACATGATCTTATACATAGAAAGGCCTGAAAAAGCTACAACAAAGCTTCTAGAACTTATAAATGACGTCAGTAATATTGCAGGCTACAAGATCAATGCTCAAAAATCAGTAGCCTTTCTGTACACGAATAACAAGCAAAATGAGAAGGAAATCAAGAAAAAAATACCATTTACAATAGTAACTAAAAGAATCTAATACCTAGGAATAAATTTAACTAAAGATGTAAAGGACTTATATACAATAAACTACACAGCACTGTTAAAGGAAATGAAAGAAGACTTGAATAAATGGAAAAATATTCCCTGTTGATGGATAGGAAGACTAAACCTCATCAAGATGTCTATCCTACCCAAACTAATCTATAGATTTAATGCAATCCCAATAATAATCAACACTGTATTTTTTAAGGAACTGGAAATACTAACCAGAAAATATATTTGGAGAGGTAAGAGGCTCCAAATTGCCAAAGATATACTGAAAAAGAAAAATGAAGTTGGAGGTATCACATTAAATGACTTTAAAGCATACTACAAAGCTACAGTGATCAAAACTGCATGGTATTGGCTCAAGGATAGACCTACTGACCAATGGAACCGAATTGATAGTTCTGATATAGATCCTCGCATATACCATCATCAGGTAGGGGGTGTCTGGGATGGGGGATTCATGGGAGTAAGGCCATCTGAATATACATGAAAGATATATAAAATTGTTCAAATGATCAAGGGATGGGACAAGGTCACTGTGGGTAGACAATTACTCAATTAATGAGGGAGTCTGAATTCCCAGCCTGGAGAGCACTGCTGCATTCCCCAAGGGAGCAGCAACAGTCCACTGAGTGCAGAGGCATTTTCTGGCAAAAGAGGATGACCCACTGGTGGGTTTTTGTTATTGAGTATTATCCATATGAGTATTTGCTCTTCTAATTGAAACTTAGCCTTCTGTTATGGGGTGCCTAAGGGTTACCACCTGAGAGCCTCTTTGTTACTCAAATGTGGTCTCTCTCTAAGCCAAACTCAACATTTGAATGCATTACCTTCCCCCCAATCTGGGACAAGACTCCTGGGGATGAGCTTCCCTGGCAATGAGGGATTAATACCAAGTGACAACTGGCAACATGATCCAAAAAAGACCTTCAATAAAAGGGGGAAAAGGTAAAGAGAAATAAGTTCACATGTCCAAAAGACTTCAAAGAGAGTCGGGAGTTCATCCCAGAGGTAATACTTATGCATACCTCAATAGGATCTCAAAGATAACCAAAGTGGATATCACCCCACACTGAGGGACCCCTGAGGGCTCTGGTGACACCCAGGTCCTATACAAGTGGGGATAGCTCCAGATATTGATGCCTAATTAGTGGGCTCTTCATTGGCATCTGTGTTCCTGAGAGTGACAGGGTAGGACTCATATAAGTCATCCCTGCACATGGTCCATCATTCCCTTCTACTCAAACCTATATGTGATGCAGGAGTTTTTAGGTGTACTTCCAGAGACTGTATCCTCTGGCCCACCTATGTGCCAGCTGTGCCTGGAATCTCAGTGGAGCTGCAACTCTTACCCTACAGCTCAATGGACTCACCCAAGTAACCTGGCGAGGAGATGACGGGCAATGGACATGCCAGGGAATGGAGAGGGCCTGCAGCTGAAGGCAAGATAATACAATCCACTATATCCATGGGATATAAGCCCTCTCTCACTTGGAGGTGGAGTGGACATCACCTTCCAAGTCCCCTCAAGATTGCGGGAGGAGATGTGGACTAAAGTGGACTTGGTGGTGTTCTGTTGTAGATATATTGTGATTCAAGCAATGAAAGAAATTGTAACAGTAATATGGAGCCAGGGGCCACAGGACATTTTTGGGGCAGGGAGAGGAGAGGCAGTTGAAATACTGAGGCTTTTTTGGGACTTTGGGAGTTGTCCTGAGTGGCAAAGTGGCGATAGATGTAGGCCATTTTCAATCACAATATACCATGCAGAACTGTGTGGGAGAGAGTGTGGTCTGTGATGTGAACTGTGGCCTATGTTCAGTGGCAAGGACTCAGGACGTGTATATACATTGTGGGTGTTGTACCACATGGATGAGGAATGGTGATGTTGGATATTGTTGGAGGTGTGGGCGGTGGGGAACATGGGAATTCCTGTAATTTCTGAGTAATATTAAGGTAATCAAAACACCTTTAAAAAATATAAATATATATATATATATATAACAAATAACATTTATGTAAACAAATGCACATATACGCATATGTATTTATATAGCATTTTACAAATATTGGTATGTATTGTGAAAAATTTGATTTTTACTCACAATAAAAAAAAACAAAACAGTGGTTTCACCTAACAGGCTGTGAATGCAGCAGTTAATTCAACATTGAAAGTTAAGTAAGATAATTATTTGGCTACTGTGCACTTGCTTTCACTCATTATCAATGTAAAAACACTGCTTTTACATAATGCTATGCCAAAACACTGGTTTCTTCAGTTTCCAAAACTAAGCAATATACTCCTTACATTGGCAGCTATTCATTTGTTATCACTTACAACGAATGACCAACCACTGCTTTTCTCTGACAAAGCTGTCGGTTCCCCACTTTTCAAACCTGAGTAAGATTCTTGTTTCTTACACTGCTAAGCAAGTGTTTTCAATTGCAATCCACTTGAAAACATTGCTTTTCCTAAAGACTGTTTGAATGCAGTGACTTCTTTGCTTCAGAAAATGAAAAAGGAAACTTGTTGAATTGGCTGATTTGCATGAGTATTCACTTAAATCAATTTCAAAGCACTGGTTTCACCTAACTCTCTGTGAACACAGTACTTACTTCAAGTTTGAAAGGTATGAAAGATTCTAGTTTGTTTGGCTGTTATGTCCTTGCTTTCCCTCACATGTCAACACACAGCTTTTACCTAAGGCTTAGCCAATGCAGTGGATTCTTCACTTCACAAAACTAAAAAAGATTTGTGTTTTATTTGATGCTATGCCTCCGTTTTCATTTAAATTCCTTTTCAAAACACTGGTTTCACCTAACATGCTGTGAATGCAGCAGTTAATTTAACTTTGAAAGTTAAGTAAGATCCTTGTTTGTTTGGCTGCTATGGGCTTGCTTTCATCATTATCAATGTAAAAACACTGCTTTTACCTAATCTTATGCCAAAACACTGGTTTCTTCAGTTTTCAAAACTAAGCAATATGCTCATTACATTGGCAGCTGTGCACTTGTTTTCATTTTCAGTGAATGTCAAAGCACTGCTTTTACTATGCCCAAACTGCCAGTTCCTCATTTGGAAATCTAAGTAAGAATGTTGTTTCTTACACTGGTAAGAATGTGTTTTCAATTACAATCAACTTGAAGACACTGCTTTTCCCTAACATTGGCTGAATTGTAATGAGTTCATT
The DNA here is from genome assembly GCA_029593785.1 of Cabassous unicinctus. Lineage (NCBI taxonomy): Eukaryota > Metazoa > Chordata > Mammalia > Cingulata > Chlamyphoridae > Cabassous > Cabassous unicinctus. The sequence goes on from JAQZBX010027138.1 coordinate 6,381, forward strand.
GCTTCAGAAAACCAAAAAGGAAAATTGTTTCATTGCCTGATTTTCATGTGTATTGATTTACAATCAACTTCAAGACATTGGTATCACCTAACTCTCTGTGAATGTAGCAGTTACTTCAGGTTTGAAAGGTAAGTAAGATTCTTGTTTTTTGGCTGCTTTGCCCTTGCCTTCACTCCCATGTCAACATATTGCTTTTACCTTAGGCTAAGCCAGTGCAGGCGTTTCTTCACTTTACAAAACTAAATAAGTTTTGTGTTTTATTTGATGCTATTCCTGTGTTTTCATTTAAATTCATCTTCAAAATACTGGTTTCCCATAACAGGCTGTGAATGCAGCAGTTAATTCAACTTTGAAAGTTAAATAAGATACTTTTTTGTTTGGCTACTCTGCACTTGCTTTCACTCATTATCAATGTAAAAACACTGCTTTTATATAATAGAATGCCAAAAGACTGGATTCTTCAGTTTTCAAACTATGCAATACACTCATTACATTTGCAGCTATGTAGTTGTTTTCACTTAAAATGAATGTCAAAACACTGATTTTACTATGCCAAGGCTGCCAGTTCCTCAGTTTGGAAATCTAAGTAAGATTCTTGTTTCCTACAATGCAATACGTGTGTTTTCAGTTACAACCAACTTGAAAACCTTGCTTTTCCTTAACATTGGCTGAAAGCATTGAGTTCTTTGCTTTAGAAAACCAAAAAAGAAACTTGTTTCTTTGGCTCATTTCGGTGTGTATTCAATTATAATCAACCTCAAGACACTGGTTTCACCTAACTCTCTGTGAAAACAGTAGTTACTTTAAGTTTGAAAGGTATGTAAGATTTTTGTTTGTTTACCTGATATGCCCTTGTTTTCACTCACATGTCAACACACAGCTTTTACCTAAGTCTTAGCCAATGCAGTGGTTTCTTCACTTTACAAAACTAAATAAGATTTGTGTTTTATTTGATGCTATGCCTGTTTTTTCATTTGAATTCATGTTCATAGCACTGGTTTCACCTAACAGGCTGTGAATGCAGCAGTTCAATCATCTTTGAAATTGAAGGAAGATTCTTGTTAGTTTAGATGCTGTGTGCTTGCTTTCACTCATTATCAATGTAAAAACACTGCTTTTACCTAATGCTATGCCAAAACACTGGTTTATTCTGTTTTCAATACTAAGCAATATACTCCTTACTTTGGCAGCTATTCACTTGTTATCACTTACAACGAATGACTAACCACTGCATTTACTCTGCCAAAACTGCCAGTTCCTCAATTTGAAACCTAAGTAACATTCTTGTTTCTTACCTTGGTGTACATATGTGTTCAATAAATCAACTTGAAAACACTGCGAATACAATATTTACTTCAAGTTTGAATGGTAAGTAAGATTCTTGTTTGTTTGGCAGCTATGTCCTTGCTTTCACTCACATGCCAACACATGGATTTTACCTAATCCTTTAGCAATGCAGGTTTTTCTTCACTTTACAATCCTAAATATGATTTGTCTTTTATTTGCCCCTATGATTGTTTTTTCACTTAAATTCATCTTCAAAACACTGGTTTACTGTAACAGGCTGTGAATGCAGCAGTTAATTCAACTATGAATATTAAATATTATACTTGTTTGTTTGGCTTCTATGTGCTTGCTTTTCCTCATTATCGTTGTAACAACACTGCTTTTACCTAATACTATGCCAAAACACTGGTTTCCTCAGTTTTCAAAACTAAGAAATATACCAATTACATTGGCAGGTATGCACTTGTTTCCACTTACAATGAATGTCAAAACACTGCCTTAACTATGTCAAAGCTGCTGGTTCCTCACTTTGGAAATCTAAGTAAGATTCTTGTTTCTTACAACGCTATACCTGTGATTTCAATTACAATCAAATTGAAAACACTGCTTTTCCCAAACTTTGGCTGAATGCATTGAGTTCCTTGCTTCAGAAAAACAAAAATGAAACTTGTTTTATTGGCTGATTTGCATGTGTATTCATTTAAAATCAACTTCAAGACAAAGGTTTCACCTAACTCTCTGTGAATGCAGTATTTACTTCAATTTTGAAAGGTAGGTAAGATTCTTGTTTGTTTGGATTCTATTTCCTTGCTTTCACTCACATGTCAACACACGGAATTTACCTAATGCAAAGCCAATGCAGTGTATTCTTCAGTTTACAGTGCTGAATAAGATTTGTCTTTTATTTGGTGTTATGCTTGTGTTTTCACTTAAATTTATCTTCAAAACACTGGTTTCCCATAACAGGCTGTGAATGCAACAGTTAATTGAACTTTGAAAGTTAAACAACATACTTGTTAGTTGTCTGCTAAGTCCTTGCTTGCACTCATTATCAATGTAAAAACACTGCTTTTACCTAATACCATGTCAAAACACTGGTTTCTTCAGTTTTCAAAATGAGGAAATATACTCATTACATTGGCAGCTATGCACTTGCTTTCACTTACAATGAATGTCAAAACACTGCTTTGGGTATGCCAAAGCTGCCAGATCCTCAATTTGGAAATAAATCTAAGTAAGATTCTTGTTTCTTGCAATGCTATACATGTATTTTCAATTACAATCAACTTGAAAACACTGCTTTTCCTGAACGCTGTTGAAATGCAGTGAGTTTTTTGCTTCAGAAAAACAAAAAGGAATCATGTTTAACTGGCTGATTTGCATGTGTATTCATTTATAATCAACTTCAAGACACTGGTTTCACCTCTCTGTGAATGCAGTAGTTACTTCAAATTTGAAAGGTAAGTAAGATTCCCGTTTATTTGGATCCTATGTCCTTGCATTCACTCACATGTCAACACACAGCTTTAACCTAAGGCTAAGCCAAGGCAATGGTTGCTTCACTTTACAAAACTAAAGGAGATTTGTGTAGCATTTGATGCTAGGCCTGTGTTTTCATTTAAATTCATATTCAAAACACTGCTTTCACTTAACAGTCTGTGAATGCAGCAGTTAATTCAACTTTTAAAGTTAAGTAAGATACTTATTTGGCTACTATTCACTTGCTTTCACTCATGATCAATGTGAAAACACTGCTTTTACCTAATGCGATGTCAAAACGCTGGTCTCTACAGTTTTCAAAACTAAACAATATACTCCTTACATTGGCAGCTACTCACTTGTTGTCACTTACAATGAATGAACAACCACTGCTTTTACTCTGCCAAAGACGCCAGTTCCTCACTTTTAAAACCTAAGTACGATTCTTCTTCCTTACACTGCTAAGCATGTGTTTTCAATTACAATCAACTTCAAAACACTTCTTTTCCTGAACACTGGTTGAATGCAGTGAGTTCTTTGCTTCAGAAAACCAAAAAGGAAACTTTTTCATTGGCTGATTTGCATATGTATTCACCTTAAATCAATTTCAAAGCCCTGGTTTCGCCTAACTCTCTGGGAATGCAATCGTTATTTCAAGTTTGAGAGGTTAGTAAGATTCTTGTTTGTTTGGCTGCAATGTTCTTGCATTCACACATATGTCATCACACAGATGTTACCTTAATCTAAGCCAATGCATTTGTTTCTTCACTTTACAATACTAAATAAGATTTTTCTTTCATTTGCTGCTATGCTTGTGTTTTCATTTAAATTCGTCTTCAAAACTTTGGTTTCCCATATCGGGCTGTGAATGCAGCAGTTAATTCTACATTGAAAGTTAAGAAAGATACTTCTTTGTTTGGCTGCTGGACACTTGCTTTCACTCATTTTCAATGGAAAACGACTGTTTTTACCTAATACTATGTCAAAACACTGGTTTCTGCAGTTTTTAAAACTAAGCAATATACTCTTTACATTGGCACCTATTCATTTTTTATCAAATACAACGAATGTCCAACCACTGCTTTTACTCTGCCAAAGTTGCGGGTTCCTCACTTTTGAAACCTATATAACAATCTTGTTTCTTACACTGCTAAGCATGTGTTTTCAATTACAATCAACATGAAAACACTGCATTTCCTGAAAGCTTGTTGAATGCAGGGAGTTCTTTGCTTCAGAAAACCAGAAAGGAACCTTGTTTCACTGGCTGATTTTCATGTGTATTCATTTACAATCAACTTTAAAACACTGGTTTCACTTAACTCTCTGTTAATGCAGTAGTTACTTCAAGTTTGAAAGCTAAGTAAGATTCCTGTTTATTTGGCTTCTATGCCCTTGCTTTCACTCCCATGTCAAAAAACAGCTTTTACCTTAGGCTAAGACAAAGCAGTGATTTTTCACTTTACAAAACTAAATTAGATTTGTGTTTTAATTGAGACTATGCCTGTGTTTTCTTTTAAATTCATGTACAAATCACTGGTTTTACCTAACATGCTGTGAATGCAGCAGTTAAATCAACTTTGAAAGTTAAGTAAGATACATGTTTGGCTCCTGTATGCTTGCTTTCACTCATTATCAATGTAAAAACGCTGGTTTTACCTAATACTATGCCAAAACACTGGTTTTTGCAGTTTTCAAAACTCAGCAATGTACTCATTACATTGGCAGCTATGCAGTTGTTTTCACTTACAATGAATGTCAAAACACTGCTTTTACTATGCCAAAGCTGCTGGTTCCTCACTTTGCAAATCTAAGTAACATTCTTTTTTCTTACAATGCAATACATCTGTTTTCAATTGCGACCAACTTGAAAACTTTGCTTTTCCCTAAGTTTGGCTGAATGATTTGAGTTCTTTGTTTTAGAAAACCAAAAAAAGAAATTTTTTCGTTTGCCTGATTTGCATGTGTTTTCATTTACAATCAACTTCAAGACACTGGTCTCACCTAACTCTGTGTGAAAAAAGTAGTTACTTCAAGTTTGAAACTTAAGTAATATTATTGCTTGTTTAGAAGCTATGCCCTTGCTTTCAGTCAAATATCACACACAGCTTATACCTAAGGCTAAGCCAATGCAGTGGTTACTTCACTTTTCAAAAGGAAAAAAGATTTCTGTTTTGTTTGCTGCTATGCCTGTTTTCATTTAATTTCATGTTCAAAACACTGGTTTCACCTAACAGGCTCTGAAAACAGCAGTTAATTCAACTTTGAAAGTTAAGTAGTATATTTGTTTATTTGGCTGCTATGCACTTGCTTTCACTCATTATCAATGTAAAAACACTGGATTTACCTAATATTATGCCTAAACACTGGTTTCTTCAGTTTTCAAATCTCAGCAATATACTCATCACATTGGCAGCTATGCAATTATTTTCACTTACAAGGAATGTCCAATCACTGCTTTTACTATGCAAAAGCTGCCGGTTCCTCAATTTGGAAATCTAAATAAAATGCTTGTTTGTTACAATGCTATACATGTGTTTTCAATTACAATCAACTTGAAAAAACTTCTTTCCCTCATTGGTGGTTGAAAGCAGTGAGTACTTTGCTTCAGAAAAACCAAAAAGGAAACTTGTTTCATTGGCTGATTTGCATGTGTATTCATTTAAAATCCACTTCAAGACACTGGTTTCACCTAACTCTCTGTGAATTCAGTAGTTACTTCAAGTTTGAAAAGTAAATAAAATTCTTGTTTGTTTGGCTGCTATTCTCTTCCTTTCACTCACATGACAGCACACAGCTTTTACTAAGGCTAAGCCAATACAGTGGTATCTTCACTTTACAAAACTAAATAAGATTTGTGTTTTATTTGATGCTTTGACCGTGTTTTCATTTAAATTCATGTTGAAAACGCTGGTTTCACCAAACAGGCTGGGAATGCAGCAGTTAGTTCAACTTTGAAAGTCAAGTTACATACTTATTTGTTTGGCTGATGTGTGTTTGCTTTCACTCATTATCAATGAAAAACACTGCTTTACTCATTGCTATGCCAAAACACTGGTTTCCTCAGTTTTAAAAACTAAGCAATATACTCCTTTCATAGGCCACTATTCACTTGTTATCACTTAAAATGAATGACCAACCACTGCTTTTACTCTGCTAAAGCTGCCGGTTCCTTACTTTTGAAACCTAAGTAAGATTCTTGTTTCTTACACTGTTAAGCATGTGTTTTCAATTACAATGAAATTTAAAACATTTGTTTTTCTGAACACTGGTTGAATGCAGTGAGCTCTTTCCTTCAGACAACCAAGAAGGAAACTTGAATAATTGGCTGATTGGCATGTGTATTCACTTAAATCAATTTCAACGGACTGGTTTCACCTAACTCTCTGTGAATGCAGTAGTTACTTCAAGTTTGAAAGATAAGATTCTTGTTTGTTTGGCTGCCATGCCATTGCTTTCACTCACATGTCAACAAACGGATATTACCTAATGTTAAGCCAATGCAGTGGTTTCCTCACTTTACAATCCTAAATAAAATTTGTCTCTTAATTGCTGATATGCCTGTGTTTTCACTTAAATTCATCTTCAAAACACTGGTTTCACTTAGCAACTGAGAATGCAGCAGTTAATTCAACTTTGCAAGCTAAGTAAGATACATGTTGGGCTGCTGTGTGCTTGCTTTACCTTATTATCAATGTAAAAACCCTACTTTTACCTAACACTATGCCAAAACACTGGAGTTTTCAGTTGTTAAAACTAAGCAATATACTCATTACACTGGCAGCTATGCACTTCTTTTCACTTACAAAGAATATCAAAACACTGCTTTTACTATGTCAAAGCTGCCGGTTCCTCACTATGGAAATCTAAGTAATATTCTTGTTTCTTACAATTCAATACATGTGTTTTCAATTACAACCAATATGAAAACATTGCTTTTCCCTAATGGCTGAATGCATTGAGTTCTTTGCTTTAGAAAACCAAAAATGAAACTTGATTCATTGGCTGATTTACATGTGTATTCATTTGCAATTAACTTCAAAACCCTGGTTTCAATTATCTCTCTGTGATGTAGTAGTTACTTCAAGTTTGAAAGGTAAGTAAGAATCTTGGTGTTTGGCAGCTATGCCCTTGCTTTCACTCACATGTCAACACACAGCTTTTGTCTAAGGCTAAGCCAATGCAGTGGTTTCTTCACTTTACAAAATTAAATAAGATTTGTCTTTTATGTGCTGCTATGCCTGTGTTTACAATTAAATTCATCTTCAAAACACTGGCTTCCCATAACAGGCTGTGAATTGAGCAGTAATTCATCTTTGAAAGTAAATTAAGATGCCTGTGTGTTTGGCTGCTATGCGCTACCTTTTATTCATTATCAATGTAAAAACACTACTTCTACCCAATACTAGGCCAAAACACTGGTTTCTTCAGTTTTCAAAACTAAGCAATATACTCATTACTTTGGCAGCTATGCACTTGTTTTCACTTACAATGAATGGCAAAACAACGCTTTTACTATGCCAAAGCTGCCAGTTCCTCCCTTTGGAAATCTAAGTAAATTTCTTCTTTCTTAAAATGCTATACATGTGGTTTTAATTACAATCAACTTAAAAAAACTGCTATTCCCTAACGTTGGCTGAATGCATTGAATTCTTTGCTTTAGAAATCCTAAAAAGAAACTTGTTTCATTGGATGATTTACATGTGTATTCATTTAAAATTAACTTCAAGACACTGGTTTCACCTAACTCTCTGTGAATACAGTAGTTACTTCAAGTTTGAAAGGTAAGTAAGATTCTTACTTGTTTGCCTGCAATGGCCTTGCTTTCACTGACATGTCAACAAAAAGCTTTTTCCTAAGTCAAAGCCAATGCAGTTGTTTCTCCACTTTAAAAAACTAAAAAAGATCTGTATTTTATTACCTGATATGCCTGTGTTTTCACTTAAATTCATCTTCAGAACAAAGGATTCCTGTTACAGGCTGTGAAAGCAGCACTTAAACCAACTTTGAAAGTTAAGTAAAATACTTGTTTGTTTGGTTGCTATGCGCTTGCTTTCACTCTTTATCAATGTAAAAACACTTCTTTTACCTAATACTATGCCAAAACACTGGATTCTTCAGTTTTCAAAACTAAGCAATATGTTCATTACATTGAGAGCTATGTACTTGTTTTCACTTTCAATGAATGTCAAAACACTCCCTTACTATGCCAAAGCTGCCGGTTCCTCACTTTGGAAATCTAAGTAACATTCTTGTTTCTTACAATGCTATACATGTGTTTTCTCTTACAATGAACTTGAAAACATTACTTTTCCATAACTTTTGCTGAATTCATTGAGTTCTTTGCTTTAGAAAACCCAAAAAAAACTTGTTTCATTGGCTGATTTGCATGTGTATCCATTTACAATCAACTTGAAGACACTGGTTTCAATTATCTCTCTGTGAATGCAGTAGCTAGTTCAACTTTGAAAGGTAAGTAAGATTCTTGTTTGTTTGGCTCCTATGCCCTTGCTTTCACACACATGTCAACAGACAGCTTTTGCCTAAAGCTAAGCCAATGCTGTGGTTTCTTCTATTTACAAAGCTAAATAAGATTTGTCTTTTATTTGCGGTTATGCCTCTGTTTTCACTTAAATTCATCTTCAAAACACTGGTTTCCTGTAACAGGCTGTGAATGCAGCAGTTAATTCAACTTTGAAAGTGAAGAAAGATACTTGTCTGTTTGGCTATTATGTGCTTGGTTTCACTCATTATCAATGTAAAAACACTGCTTTTTCCTAATACTATGCAAAAACACTGGTTTCTTCCGTTTCAAAACTAAGCAATGTACTAATTACATTGACAGCTATGCACTTGTTTTCAATTACAATGAATATTGAAACACTACTTTTACTATGATATAGCTGCCATTTCCTCACTTACGAAATCTAAGTAAGATTCTTTTTTCTTACAATGCTATACACGTGTTTTCAACTACAATGAACTTGAAAACAGTGCTTTTCAATAATGTTGGCTGAATGCATTGAGTTCTTTACTTTAGAAAATGGAAAAAAATTTCTTTCATTGGCTGATTTGTATGTGTATTCATTTACAAACAACTTAAAAACACTGGTTTCAACTACTCTCTGTGAATGCAGTAGTTACTTCAAGTTTGAAAGGTAATTAAGATTCTTGTTGGTTTGGTTGCTATGCACTTGGTTTCACTCATGATCAATGTAAAAACACTGGCTTACCTAATTATATGCCAAAATACTGCGTTTTTCAGTTTTCAAAACTAAGCAACATACTCATTACATTGGCAGCTATGCACTTTTTTTCACTTACAATGAATGACAAAACACTGTTTTTACTATGCCCAAACTGCCGGTTCCTCACTTTGGAAATATAAGTAATGTTTCTGTTTCTTACGATGATCTACATGTGATTTCAATTACAGTCTTCTTGAAAACACTGCTTTTCCCTAATGTTGTCTGAATGCATTGAGTTCTTTGCTTTGGAAAACAAAAAAAAACCCTTATTTAATTGGCTGATTTGTATGTGCCTTCATTTACAAACAACTTCAATACACTGGTTTCACCTAACTCTCTGTGAATACAGTAGTTACTTCAAGTTTGAAAAGTATGTAAGATTCTTTTTTGTTCGGCTGCTATGCACTTGTTTTCACTCACATGTCAACAAACAGCTTTTGCCTAAGTCTAAGCCAATGCAGTGGTTTCTTCACTTTACAAAACTAAATAAGATTTCAGTTTTATTTGCTGCTATTCCTGTGTTTTCACTTAAATTCATCTTCAAAACACTGGTTTCCCATAACAGGCTGTAAAGGCAGCCGTAAATTCAACTTTAAAGTTGAGTAAGATACTTGTCTGTTTCGCTGCTTTGTGCTAGTTTTCAATCATTATCAATGTAAAAAACTGCTTTTACCTAATATTTTGCCAAAATACTAGTTTCTGCAGTTTTCAAAACTAAACAATATATTCACTACCTTGGCCACTCTGCCTTTGTTTTCACTTACAATGAATGTCAAAACACTGCTTTTACTGTGCCAAAGATGCCCGTTCCTCACTTTCGACATCTAAGCAAGATTCTTGTTTCTTACAATGCTATACATGTGTTTTCTATTAGAATCTACTTGAAAACACTGCTTTTCCCTAAAATTGGCTGAATTCATTGAGCTCTCTGCTTTAGAAAACCAAAAAAGTAACTTGTTTCATTGGCTGATTTCCATGTGCATTCATTTACAATCAGTTTCAAGACACTGGTTTCACCTATCTCTCTGTGAATGCAGTAGTTACTTCAAGATGGAATCTAAGTAAGACACTAGTTTGTTTGACTGCTATGCCCCCGCTTTCACTCACATGTAAACACACAGCTTTAGCCTAAGTCTAGGCCAATGCAGTGGTTTCTTCACTTTACAAAACTAAATAAGATTTGTCATTTATTTGCTGCTATGCTTGTGTTTGCACTTAAATTCACCTTCAAAACCCTGGTTTCCCATAACAGGCTTTGAATGAAGCAGTTAATTCAATTTTGAAAATTAAGTAACGTACTTGTTTGTTTGGCTCCTATGAAGTTGTTTCACTCATTATCAATGTAAAAACACTACTTCTACTTAATACTATGCCAAAACACTGGTTTCATCAGTTTCAAAACTAAGCAATATACTCATTACATTGGCAGCTATGCATTTGTTTTCACTTACAATGAATGTCAAACACTGCTTTTACTATGCCAAAGCAGAAAGTCCTCACTTTGGAAATCTAAGTAAGATTCTTGTTTCTTATAATGCTAGACATGTGTTTTCAATTACAATCAACTTGAAAACACTGCTTTTCCCTAATGTTGGCTGAATGCATTGCCTTCTTTGCTTTACAAAAGCAAAACCGAAACTTGTTTCATTGGCTGATTTGCATGTGTATTGATTTACAAACAACTTTAAGACACTGGTTACACCTAACTCTCTTTGAATGCAGTAGTTATTTCAAGTTTGAAAGGTAAGTAAGAGTCTTGTTTGTTTGGCTGCTATACCCTTCCTTCCACTCACATGGCACCACACAGGTTTTACCTAAGGCTAAGCCAAGGCAGTGGTTTCTTCACTTTAAAACCTAAATAAGTTTTGTCTTTTATTTGCTGCTATGCATGTGTTTTCTCTTAAGTTCTTCTTCAAAACATTGGTTTCCTGTAAGAGCTGTGAAAGCAGCAGTTAACTCAACTTTGAAATTTAAGTAAGATACTTGCTTTTTTGGGTGCTATGCACTGGCTTTCACTCATTATCAATGTAAAAACACTGCTTTTACCTAATACTATGCCAAAACTCTGGTTTCTTCAGTTTTCAAAACTAAGCAATATACTCATTTCATTGGCACCTATGCACTTATTTTCACTTACAATGAATGTCAAACAGTGTTTTTACTATGCCAAAGCTGTTGGTATGTCACTTTCAAAATCTATGTAATATTCTTGTTTCTTTCAATGCTATACATGTATTTTCTATTACAATCAACATGAAAGCACTGCTTTTCCTTAACGTTGGCTGAATTCATTGAGCTGTTTGCCTTAGAAAACCAAAAAAGAGACTTGTTTCATTGGCTGATTTCCATGTGTATTCATTAACAATCAACTTCAAGACACTGGTTTCACCTCTCTCTCTGTGAATGCAGTAGTTACATGAAGTTTCAAAGCTAAATAAGACTCTCATTTTTTGGCTGCTATGCCCCTGCTTTCACTCAGATGTCCACACACAGCTTTAGCCTAAGGCTAAGCCAATGCAGTGGTTTCTTCACTTTACAAAACTAAAGAAGATTTATCTTTTATTTGCTGCTATGCTTGTGTTTGCACTTAAATTCATCTTCAAAGCACTGGTTTCCCATAACAGGTGGTGAATGATTCAGGTAATTCATCTTTGAAAATTAAGTAAGTTGCTTGTTTGTTTGGGTCCTATGTGCTGGCTTTCACTCAGTATCAATGTAAAAACAATGCTTTTACCTAATACTATGCCAAAACACTGGTTTATTCACTTTCAAAACTAAGCAATATACTCATTACATTGGCAGCTCTGCACTTGTTTTCACTTCCTACGTATGTCAAAACACCGCTTTCACTGGGGCAATCATGCCGGTTCCTCACTTTCAAATTCTAACTTTTATTCTTATTTCTTACAATTCTATACATGTATTTTCAATTACAATCAACTTGAAAACACTGCTGTTCCCTAAGGTTGGCTGAATGCATTGAGTTCTTTGCTTTAGAATACCATAAAAGAAACTTGTTTCATTGACTGATTTGCATGTGTATTCATTTGCAAACAATTTCAAGACACTGGTTTCACCTAACTGTTTGAGAATGCAGTAGTTATTTCAAGTTTGAAAGGTAAGTACCATTCTTGTTTGTTTGGCAGCTATACACTTTCTATCACTCACATGTAAACACACAGCTTTTACCTAAGGTTAGGCCAATGCAATGGCTTCTTCAATTTACTAAACTAAATAAGATTTGTGTTTGATTTGATGGTATGCCTGAGTTTTCATTTAAATTCATATTCAAAACACTGGTTTAACCTAACAGGTTGTGAATGCAGCAGTTAATTCAAATTTGAAAGTTAAGTAAGATACTTGTTTGTTTGGGTGCTGTGTGCTTTTTTTCACTCATTATAAATTTAAAAACAATGCTTTTACCTAATGCTATGCCAAAACACTGGTTTCTTCAGTTTTGAAAACTAAGCAATATTCTCCTTACATTGGCAGCTATTCACTTGTTATCACTTCAGATGAAAGACCAAACACTACTTTTACTCTGCCAAAGCAGCAGGTTCCTCACTTTTGAAACCTAAGTAAATTCTTCTTTTTTACACTGTTAAGCCTGTGTTTCCAATTACAATCAACTTGAAAATATTGCTTTTCCTGAATTCTTTTTGAATGCAGTGAGTTCTTTGCTTCAGAAAATCAAAAAGGAAACTTGCTTCCATGACTGATTTGCATGTGTATTTACTTAAAATCAATTTCAAGGCACTGGTTTCACATAACTCTCTGTGAGTGCAGTCGTTACTTCAAGTTTGAAAGGTAAGTAAGATTCTTGTTTGTTTGGATGCAATGTCCTTGCTTTCAGTCACATGTCAACACACGGCTTTTACCTAATGCAAAGCCAATGCAGTGGATTCTTCACTTTAAAATCCTAAATAAGATTTGTCTTTTATATGCTCTTATGCTTGTGTTTTCACTTAAATACATCTTCAAAATACTTGTTTCCCATGAGAGGCTGTGAATGCAGCTTTTAATTCAATTTTGAACGTTAAGTAACATACCTGTTTGTTTGTCTAAGTGCTTGATTGAACTCATTATCAATGTAAAAAACACTGTTTTTACCTAATAGTATGCCAAAACACTGGTTTCTTCAGTTTTCAAAAATAAGCAGTATACTCATTACATTGGCAGCTATGCACTTGTTTTCAATTACAATGAATGTCAAAACACTGCTTTGACTATGCCAAAGCTGCCAGTTCCTCGATTTGGAAATCTAAGTAAGATTCTTGTTTCTCACAATGCTATACATATGTTTTCAATTACAATCTACTTGAAAACACTGCTTTTCCTGAACGCTGTTTGAATGCTGTGAGTTTTTTGCTTCAGAAAACCAAAAAGTAAACTTGTGTCGTTGGCTGATTTGCATGTGTATTCATTTACAATAAACTTCAAGACACTGGTTTCACCTCTCTGTGAAAGCAGTAGTTACTTCAATATTGAAAGGTATGTAAGATTCCTGTTTGTTTGGATGCTATGTCCTTGCTTTCACTCACATGTCAACACACAGATTTTGCCTAAGGCCAAGCCAAGGCAGTGGTTGCTTCACTTTACAAAACTAAAGGAGATTTGTGTATTATTTGATGCTACGCCTGTGTTTTCATTTAAATTCATACTCAAAACACTGGTTTCATTTAGCAGGCTCTGAATGCAGCAGTTAATTCAATTTTGAAAGATAATTAAGATACTTATTTGGCTACTGTTCACTTGCTTTCACACATTATCAATGTAAAAACACTGCTTTTACCTTATTCTGTGTCAAAAGACTGGTTTTTTCAGTTTTCAAAACTAAACAATATACTCCTTACATTGGCAGTTACTCACTTTTGTCACATACAATGAATGAACAACCACGGCTTTTACTCTGCCAAAGCTGCCGGTTCCTCACTTTTGAAAACTAAGAAAGATTCTTATTTCTTACACTGCTAAGCATGTGTTTTCAATTACAGTCACCTTGAAAACACCCTTTCCTGAATGCTGGTTGAATGCAGTGAGTTCTTTACTTCAGAAAACTGAAAAGGAAATGTATTTCATTGGCTGATTTGCATGTGTATTCACTTAAAATCAATCTCAAGGCACAGGGTTCTTATAGCTCTCTGTGAATGCAGTAGTAACTTCAAGTTCAAAAGGTAAGCAAGGTTCTTGTTTATTTTGCTGGTATGCCCTTGCTTTCGCTCACATGTCAACACACGGATTTTACCTAATGCTAAGCCAACGCAGTGGTTTCTTCATTTTACCATCCTGAATAAGATTTGTCTTTTATTTGCTGCTATGCCTATGTTTTCACTTAAATTCATATTCAAAACCCTAGTTTCCCATAACAGGCTGTGAATGCAGCAGTTAATTCAAATTTGAAAATTAAGTAAGATACTTGTCTTTTTTGGTGCTGTGCACTTGCTTTAACTCATTATCAATATAAAAAATCTGGTTTTACCTAATACTATGCCAAAACATGGTTTCTTCAGTTTTCAAAACTATGCAATATACTCAATTCATTGGCAACTATGCAGCTGTTTTCACTTACAATGAATGTCAATACACTGCTTTTACAATGCCAAAGTTGCCGGTACCTCATTTTGGAAATCTAAGCAAGATTCTTGTTTCTTACAATGCAATATATGTGTTTTCAATTACAATCAACTTAACAACACTCCTTTTCCCTAAAGTTGTGTGAATGCAGTGTGTTATTTACTTCAGAAAATCAAAAAGGAAAATTGTTTCATTGACTGATTTGCATGTGTATTCATTTAGAATCAAGTTCAAGACACTGGTTTCACTTAAATCTCTGTGAATTCAGTACTTACTTTAAATTTGAAAGGTAAGTAAGATTCTTGTTTGTTTGGCTGCTATGCCCTTGTTTTCACTTCCATGTCAACAAATCGCTTTTAGCTAAGGCTAATCCAATGCAGTGCTTAATTCACTTTACAAAACTAAATAAGATTTGTGGGGTTTTTTTGAGGCTATGCCTGTGTTTTCATTTAAATTCATGTTCAAAACACTGGATTCATCTAACAGGCAGTGAATGCAGCAGTAAATTCAACTTTGAAAGTTAAGTAAGATACTTGTTTGGCTGCTGTGCGCCTGTTTTCACTCATTATCAATGTAAAAACACACGTTTTACCTAATACTATGCCAAAACACTGGTTTCTTCAGTTTTCAAAACTAACTAATATACTCATTACATGGGCAGCTCTGCAGTTGTTTTCACTTACAATGAATATCAAAACAGTGCTTTTACTATGCCAAAGTTGCCGGTTCCTCACTTTGGAAATCTAAGTAAGATTCTTGTTTCTTACAATGCAAAACATGTGTTTTCAATTACAACCAACTTGAAAACATTGCTTTTTCAGAACGTTGTATGAATGCATTGAGTTCTTTACCTCACAAATCCAAAAAGGAAACGTGTTTCATTGGCTGATTTGCATGTGTATTCATTTACAATCTACTTCAAGACCCTGGTTTCACGCAACTCTCTGTGAATGCGGTAGTTACTTTAAGTTTGTAAGGTATGTAAGATTCTTGTATGTTTGGCTGCTATAACGTTGCCTTCACTCCCATGTCAACAAACAGATTTACCTAAGGATAAACCAATGCAGTGGTTTCTTCACTTTGTAAAACCAAAGAAGATTTGTGTTTTATTTGATGCTTTGTCTGTGTTTTCATTTATATTCATGTTCAAAACAGTGGTTTCACATAACAGGCTGTGAATGCAGCAGTTAATTCAACTTTGAAAGTTAAGTAAGATACTTATTTTTTGGGGTGCTTTGTGCTTCATTTCATTCATTATCTATGTAAAAACACTGCTTTTCCTAATGCTATGCTAAAACACAGGTTTCTTCAGTGTTCAAATCTAAGCAATAGACTCCTTACATTGGCAGGTATTCACTTTTTATCACTTACAACGAATGATCAATGAAAGCTTTTACTCTGCCAAAACTGCCAGTTCCTCACTTTGGAAGTCTCAGTAAGATTCTTGTTTCATACAAGGCTATACATGTGTTTTCAATTATAATCATCTTGAAAATATTGCTTTTCATGAACACTGGTGAATGCAGTGACTTCTTTGCTTCACAAAAACATAAAGGAAACTTGTTTCATTGGCTGATTTGAATGTGTATTCACATAAAATCAATTTCAAGGCACTGGTTTCACCTAACTCCCTGTGATTGCGGTAGTTACTTTAAGTTTGTAAGGTATGTAAGATTCTTGTATGTTTTGCTGCTATGCCGTTTCTTTCACTCCCATGTCAACAAACAGCTTTTACCTAAGGATAAACCAATGCATTGGTTTCTTCACTTTGTAAACTAAAGAAGATTTGTGTTTTATTTGATGCTTTGCCTGTGTTTTCATTTAAATTCATGTTCAAAACAGTGGTTTCACATAACAGGCTGCGAATGCAGCAGTTAATTCAACTTTGATAGTTAAGCAAGATGCTTATTTTTTGGGGTGTCTTGTGCTTCATTTCACTCATTATCAATATAAAAACACTGCCTTTCCTAATGCTATGCTAAAACATAGGTTTCTTCAGTGTTCAAATCTAAGCAATATACTCCTTACATTGGCAGGTTTTCACTTTTTATCACTTACAACGAATTACCAATGACAGCTTATACTCTGCCAAAACTGCCGGTTCCTCAATTTGGAAGTCTCAGTAAGATTTTTGTTTCTTACAAGGCTATACATGTGTTTTCAATTACAATCATCTTGAAAATATTGCTTTTCATGAATGCTGTTTGAATGCAGTGACTTCTTTGCTTCACAAAACCAAAAAGGAAACTTGTTTCATTGGCTGATTTGCATGTGTATTCACATAAAATCAATTTTAAGGCCCTGGTGTCACCTAACGCTCTGAGAATGCAGTAGTTACTTCAAGTATGAAAGGTAAGTAAAATTCTTGTTTGTTTGGCTGCTGTGTCCTTGCTTTCACTCATTATCAATGTAAAAACAGTGCTATTACCTAATACTATGCCAAAATTCTGGTTTCTTCCGTTTTCAAAACTAAGAAATATACTCATTACATTGGCAGCTATGCACTTGTTTTCAATTACAGTGAATGTCAAAACGCTGCTTTTACTATGCCAAAGCTGCCGGTTCCTCACTTTGGAAATCTAAGTAAGATTCTTGTTTCTTACAAGGCTATACATGTGTTTTCAATTACAATCAACTTGAAAACATTGCTTTTCATGAATGCTGGTTGAATGCAGTCAGTTCTTTGTTCAGAAAATTAAACAGGATACTTATTTCATTGGCTGATTTGCATGTCTATTCATTTACAATCATCTTCAATACCCTGGTTTCCTCTAACTCTCTGTGAATGCAGTAGTTACTTCAAATTTTAGAAGTAAGTAAGATTGTTGTTTTTTAGCTTCTATGACTTTACTTTCACTCACATGTCAACTCACGGCTTTTACCTAAGTCTAAGCCAATGGAGTGGTATCGTCATTTCAAAATCCTAAATAAGATTTCTCTTTTATTGGCTTCTATGCCTGTGTTTTCACTTAAATTCATATTCCAAACACTTGTTTCTTGTAACAGGCTGTGAATACATCAGTTAATTCAACTTTGAATGTTAAGTAAGATATTTGTTTTGCTGCTGTGCCCTTGATTTCACTCATTATCAATGTAAAAACACTGCTTTTACCTAATACTATGCCAAAACACTGGTTTCTTCAGTTTTCAAAACTAAGAAATATACCCATTACATTCGTAGTTATGCACTAATTTTCACTTACAATGAAGGTCTAAACACCACTTTAACTATGCCAAAGTTGCTGGTTCCTCACTTTGGAAATCTAAGTAAGATTCTTGTTTCTTACAATGCTATAAATTTGTTTTCAATTACAATCAACTTGAAAACAGTCCTTTTCCTGAACGCTGGTTGAATGCAGGGCGTTCTTTGCTTCAGAAAACCACAAAGAAAACTTGTTTCATTGGCTGATTTGAATGTGTGTTCACTTAAAATCAATTTCAAGGCACTGGATTCCCCTAAATCTCTGTGAAGACAGTAGTTACTTCAAGTTTGAAAGGTAAGCAAGATTCTTGTTTGTTTGGCTTCTATGTTCTTGCTTTCACTCATATGTCAACACACGGATTTTACCATATGCTAAGCCAATGCAGTAGTTTCTTAATTTTACAATCCTAAATAGGATTTTTTAAAAATTTGCTGCTATGCCTGTGTTTTCATTTAAATTCATTTTCGAAAAACTGGTTTCTTTTTACAATGTGTGAATGCAGCATTTAATTTTCTTTGAAAGTTAAGTAAAATCCTTATTTTTTACAATGCTATGTGCTTGCTTTCACTCATTATGAATGTAAAAACACCGCTTTTACCTAATACTATGCCAAAACACTGGTTTCTTCAGTTTGCAAAACTCAGCAATATACTCTTTAGTTTGGCAGCTAGGCACTTGTTTTCACTTAGATAGCATGTCAAACAACTGCTTTTACTATGCCAAAGCTGCCGGTTCCTCCCTTTGGAAATCTAAGTAAGATTCTCACTTCTCACATTGCTGATCATGTGTTTTCAATTACCATCAACTTGAAAACACTTCTTTTCCTTAACGCTGGTTGAATGCAGTAAGTTCTTTGCTTCAGAAAACCAAAAAAACTTCTTACATTGGCTGATTTGCATGTAAATTCACTTAAAATCAATTTCAAAGCACTGGTTTCACCTAATGCTCTGTGAATGCAGTAGTTACTTCAAGTTTGAAAGGTAAGTAAGATTCTTGTTTGTTTGACTGCTAGGAACTTGCTTTCACTCACATGTCAACACAGGGATTTTACCTAATTCTAAGCCAAAGCAAAAGTTTCTTTACTTTAAATTCCTAAATAAGATTTGCTTTTTATTTGCTTCTATGCCTGTGTTTGCATGTAAATTCATCTTCAAAACACTGGATTCCTGTAACAGGCTGTGAATGCAGCAGTTAATTCCACTTTGAAAGTTAAGTAAGATATTTGTTTGTTTGGCTGCTAAGCGATTGCTTTCACTCATTATCAATTTAAAACACTGCTTTTACCTTATATTATGCCAAAACACTGGTTTCTTCAGTTTTCAAAACAAAGAAATAATTTCATTACATTGGAAGCTATTCAGTTGTTATCATTTACAATGAACGCCCAACCACTGTTTATACTTTGCCAAAGATGCCAGTTCCTCACTTTTGAAACCTAAGTAAGATTCTTGTTTCTTACGCTGCTAAGCATGGGTTTTCAATTACCATCAATGTGAAAACACTGCTTTCCTGAACACTGGTTGAATGCAGTGAGTTCTTTACTTCAGAAAAAAAGGAAACTTATTTCATTGGCTGAGGTGCATGTGTATTCACTTAAAATCAATTTTAAGGCACTGGTTTCACATAACTTTCTGGAATGCAGTCATTACTTCAATTTTGAAAGGTAAGTAAGATTATTGTTTGTTTGGATGCTATGTCCTTGCTTTCACTCACATGTCAACACACAGATTTTACCTAATGCTAAACCCATGCAGTGGTTTCTTCACATTCAATCCTAAATAAGATTTTTCTTTTTTTTGCTGCTCTCTTATGTTTTCACTTAAATTCATCTTGAAAACACTGGTTTTCCGTTACAGGCTGTGATTGCAGCAGTTATTCAACTTTGAAAGTTAAGTAGGATACTTGTTTTTTTGGCTACTATGCACTTCTTTTTACTCATTATCAATGTAAAAACACATATTTTCCCTAATGCTATGCGAAAACACTGGTTTCTTCAGTTTTCAAAACTAATCAATATACTCCTTACATTGGCAGCTATTCACTTGTTATCACTTACAATGAATTACCAACCACTGCTTTTAATCTGCCAAAGCTGCCGGTTCCTCACTTTGGAAATAAGTAAGATTCTTGTTTCCTACAATGCTATACATACATTTTCAAGTACAATAAACTTGAAAATACTGCTTTTCCCTAACATTGGCTGAATGCATTGAGTTCTTTGCTTTAGAAAACCAAAATGAAACTTGTTTCATTGGCTGAATTGCATGTGTATTCCTTTGCAATCAACTTCAAGACACTGGTTTCACCGATGTCTCTGTGAATGCAGGCATTAATTCAAGTTTGAAAGGTCAGTAAGATTCTTGTTTGTTTGGCTGCTATGCCCTTGCTTTCACTCACATGTCAACACACAGCTTTTGCCTAAAGCTAAGCCAATGCAGTGGTTTCTTCACTTTACAAAACTAAATAAGATTTGTCTTTTATTTGCTGCTATGCCTGTGTTTTCACTTAAATTCATCTTCAAAACTCTGGTTTCCTGTAACAGGCTGTGAATGAAGCAGTTAATTCAGCTTTGAATGTAAAGCCAGATACTTGTTTATTTGCCTGCTATGCACTTGCTTTCACTCATTATCAGTGTAAAAACAGTGCTTTTACCTAATTCTATGCCAAAACACTGGTTTTTTCAGTTTCAAACTATGCAATATACTCATTACATTGGCAGCTGTGTGCTTGTTTTCACTTACAATGAATGTGAAACACTGCTTTTTTTTATGCCAAAGCTGTCTTTTCTTCACTTTCGAAATCTAAAGAAGATTCTTGTTTCTTACAATGCTATACATGTGTTTTCAATTGCAATCAACTTGAAAACACTGTTTTTCCCTAACTTTGGCTGAATGCATTGAGTTCTTTGAATTAGAAAACAAAGAAGAAACTGGTTTCATTGGTTGATTTGCATGTGTTTTCCTTTACGAGCAACTAGAAGACACTCGTTTCACCTAACTCTCTGGGAATGCAGTAGATACTGCCAGTTGAAAGGTAAGTAAGATTCTTGTTTGTTTGGCTGCTGTGCTCTTGCTTACACTCACATGTCAACCCAAAATTTTGCCTAAGCATAAGCCAATGCAGTAGTTTCTTCATTTACAAAACTAAATAAGGTTTGTCGCTTATTTGCCTCTATGCCTGTGTTTTCATTTAAATTTATCTTCAAAATCCTGATTTCCCGTAACAGGCTGTGAATGCAGCATTTAATCCAACTTTGAAAGTTAGGTAAGATACTAGTTTGTTGGCTGATATCACTTGCTTTCACTCATTATCAATGTAAAAACACTGCTTTTACCTAATACTATGCCAAAACACTGGTTTCCTCTCTTTTCAATACTAAGCAATTTACTCATTAAATTAGCAGTTATGCACTTGTATTCCGTTACAATGATTGGCAAAACACTGCTTTTACAATGGCAAAGCTGCCGGTTCCTCACTTTCAAAATCTAAGTAAGATCTTTTTTCTTACTATGTTATGCATGTGTTTTCAAGTACAATCAACTTGAAAACACTGCTTTTCTCCAACTTTGGTTGAATGCATTGTGTCCTATGCTTTAGAAAACCAAAAAGAAACTTGTTTCATTGGCTGATTTTCATGTGTACTCATTTACAATCAACTTCAAGACACTGGTTTCACCTAACTCTCTCTGAATGCAGTAGTCACTTCAACTTTGAAAGGTAAGTAAGATTCTTGTTTGTTTGGCTGCTTTGCCCTTGCTTTCACTCACATGTCAATCCAAAGCTTTTACTTAAGGCTAAGCCAAAGCTGTGGTTTTTTCACTTTACAAAACTATATAAGATTCATCTTTTATTTGATGCTATGCCTGTGTTTTCACTTAAATTCATCTTCAAAACACTAGTTCCCTATATCAGGCTATGAATGCAGTAGTTAAATGAACTTGGAAATTAAGTAAGATCCTTGTTCATTTGGCTGCTATGCGCTTGCTTTCACTCATTATCAATGTGAAAACAGTGCTTTTACCTAATACTATGCCAAAACACTGGTTTCTTCAGTTTTCAAAACTAACCAATATACTCATTACATTGGCAGCTATGCACTTGTTTTCACTTATAATGAATGTCAAACACTGCTTTTACTATGCCAAAGCTGCCAGTTCCTCACTTTTGTAATCTGCAGAAGATTCTTGTTTCTTAGGTTGCTATACATTGGTTTTCAATTACAGTAAACTTGAAACCGCTGCACATCCATAATGTTGGCCGAATGCATTGAGTTCTTAGCTCTGGAAAACCAAAATAGAAACATTTATCATTGGCTGATTTGCATGTGTATACCTTTAAAATCAACTTCAGGTAATTGGTTTCACCTAACT
>JAQZBX010027139.1:0-10210 GCA_029593785.1 Cabassous unicinctus
TTTTCCCACTGTTGGCAATATTAGCAATGACGCTCGCTCACTTTTGGTGTTGATGGCAACCGGTAGGAGGCTTGACCATTCCAATTTTGGTTTTATTTTTAAAGTGTGAACTTTCCAGAACCCTGAGCAAAATGAGTGCAGCAATTTTCTTTTTGTAGGACAAGAAGACAGAAGAGTTCTTCTCTGTGGTGACTACAGACTAGAGGAATGCTCTAGTGAGTTTCCACTTCAAGTAGTACCCACTCATAAGCCGGGGGGGCAGACCCTTCTGTCTAAACACATCTTTTATTTGTGTTCCAGCAGGTGCAACAGGTTCAGGTGTTTGCTGACGTCCAGTGTACAGTGAATCTGGTAGGCGGGGACCCTTACCTGAACCAGCCTGGTCCACTGGGATCTCACAAACCCACGCCAGGACCCCAGAGCCCCCAGGCCCAGCAGAAGAGCCTCCTTCAGCAGCTACTGACTGAATAACCACTTTTAAAGGAATGTGAAATTTAAATACTAGACATACAGAGATATACAAATATATTATATATTTTTCTGAGATTTTTGATATCTCAATCTGCAGCCATTTCTTCAGGTCATAGCATTTGGAGCAAAAAAAAAAAAAAAAAAAGGAGTTCACTTTTCTTGGGAGATTGAGAGATGTTTTTGTTGTTTTTCTTTGTAATGGCCTTGGATATTGAAAAAATAACAAGGCAGAACAGTTGGACAATCTATTTCTTGAGCCAAATTTAATTATTCTTATTTTTATAATCAGTCATCGGCTTCTTATCTGGATAAAGGCTTTTGGAGGAGAACCAAAACGACCAGCTCCAAGGGGAAGCTGCAGCGCCGCCTCCGCAGGCTTCTTCCCGACCCTGCTGAGGAAGAAGGGCCTGGTGGGCTTTGCCTGTGCCGCCACCAAAGGCTGCCCTGTGTCAGCGCAGCAGCCCTCCCCTGCCGACCCCAGGCAGCTTGTGTGTACAATCAGCTTCTTCTAACAACTCTATATCTGTTGGCTTCAAGAGAATATTTTGCCTCCACATACATACCCCTTCTCCCTTTTTTAAAAGATGGATTTAAACCAAGATGCCTCCAGGAAAGAGGAATAAATGCGTATATTCACAGAGGAATCCAAAAAAATACAGTTTGGGGAGAAATGCAATAATTTTTTGATGAGATGGGTGAACGACAAGAAGTGAGTTCGGTTATTGTAGAGACAATTTTCTGATTAAATCTGCAAAAAAAGGCAGCCTGTTCTTTCTGCTTTTATTGTATTAACAGCTGAGGTAGCTAAAGTTATTTAAAATAAAATTAAACTTATGATCCAAGTAGCTTATTTTTTCCCTTTAAATCTCACTGTAAATATATTTGATTTCATGTAGAAATTGATTTCCTTCTGTTTAATTTTATGCTTTTATTATCAATATTCTTGATTTTTCTAAATTTGTGTGTGAAATATAACTTTGAATTGCGGTTACATTTGGCTAATAATATTTCATTACTTTGATAACTGTGATACCTTGTATGGATTTACTTTGGGGTTCAAGTCAAAATGCCACTGCCAGAAAGAGCTATCCCAGATAAGGAGAGCATACTGCCCTAGAGTGTCTCTGGGGTCATCTAACTTTAGAGCAGTACAAGGAGTTATCACCAGAAGTGCACAGGCTACTTGTACAGAGAAAAATTAGTACTCAGAGAAAATCTTCATTTTTTAGATTGACTTTGGGAATTTGAATTTTCATCAGTGCAAATACAAATTTCTCTATTCTGCTCTGAAGCTAACTGGTACCATATTTTCCCTTTGTGTCTTGTCACTCTGCCGCGTCCTGTCTCATCCTGGCCTTTGAGTCAAGGACCCAATGAACTGACTCTCTAGTTCCAGAAATTCCACTGCAAGGCCAGGAAAGCTTGAGAAGGGTATTGTGGAAGAAGCAAAGGTCACCCCCCATCACTCACCTTTTCCTGCACTCCTGGGCCTGTGAACGGTGGTGACCGCTGACATTCTGCACCAGCTACCTCTGCTCCCCTGGCAGAGAAAAGGCCATCAGGACTATCAGTGGAAGCGCAGCATGGACTCTGACTTCAAGGAAGAAGCCATTTTCCCAGTCCTCCTTCCTACATCTCACTAGCCCTAGTTACAAATAATTCCATTGAACAGCATCTATTCCGAAACTATACCGAATAAAAAATTGGTAGAAGGGCTCGAGTGGGTAGCAACTCTGAAACAGAAATAGGACGCTCAGTTACAAACACTCTCTCTTTTAGTTTTTCAGAAAATGCATCCCTGATTTCATTCATTCCCAACTGGACTGCCCAGCCATATTACTCTAGTCCCTACCAAACTGCTCTAGGAAGTCCTTTCCATTTTGTTTGTGATATTTAGATGTGCAAACTTCAGGAAGTTCACCTTTAACTTCAGCATTCCAGATGAAGTTTCCTGGCTCAGTGCTTTTGCATAAGGAACTAGACAAAAAAGTGGTAAGGAAAATTGGAGATGCTAACATCCTCCCCAATCCCAACTGCACCTTAAAGTATGCATGTCACCTTCAAGGTTTTATAATTGCACTGTTTGTTTTATGTATGTACAGATTAAAATTATTGCTACATTTGAGGAAAATAAAATTGCTTGCTTCTATGTAATTCCTGTCATTCTACAGGAAATTCACTTTTCTGGCTACTGAATAGAATTTGTTTAACAACATCATGGGTTGCCTCTTCATTTACAGGGAAGAAATGAAACCTACATCCTACAGGAATTGCTAAGGCTCCCAGACAACTAATGATTAAGGATGATAAAGGAAAGGAATCCCATGAGGCCAAAGGTCCTTGATGTCACTCTAATACAGAAGTTCTTAACCTTTTTTGTTCCACGGACCCCTTTGCCAGTAGGGTGAAAACCACAGAACCCTTCTCAGAATGTAGCAGCAGATAGTTTTATGACACTCAACATCAGAGGTCAGAGAAAATAAAGATAATTTGATTTTTTTTTCAATTCAAGCTCACAGACCCCCTGAAATCTTTGGGTCCGTGGACCCCTGGTTAAGAACCTCTGCTCTAATTTGAATATGTATCAGCCCAGTGAAATTTAAGAAAGTCAAAGTGAAGTTTTGCTAGTGGGCCTTGAGGAAATTCTAACTTTGGCCATTTGTCTGATGATTAAGCTCACTGACTATTTCTTCAACCAGGAGTTCTGGTCCAGGCAGCATTTCATGGGTAGCCTAAGTTCTTAGGCAAACCTGGAGCCACAGGATACTATATCTCTCTCGATTATTGGGTTGGGTTGGGTTTGGTTTTTGTTTTCTGGTTGTTATTTTTAGGAGGTACCAGGGATTGAACCCAGGACCTCATACATGGGAAGCAGGCACTCAGCCACTGAGCTACACCCACTCCCATCAATGATTGTTTTTTATATACTAACATTTATCAGTACAGGTGCCAAATCTTACTTGAGGAGCCTCCTTCAATGTGACAATTCAGTTTATAAAATTTAGACTTTATTTTGTCTAAATATTTTGTCCGTGTCTCTGAGGCAGCCTAAGTAGGGCCAGGGTAAGGAGAGTGAGCAAATGTGACTCTAGAGAGCAGGTGAGGGTGCACTTGCCACACGCATTCCTACCCGTAAGTAGATGTGCTGACTATTGCCTGAAGTCATGGGGGGGGGACAAAAAGCTTTCCCCGCAGTTAGGATAAGCTTAAAATGATACTTCTCTTCGATGAGGCTGAACATTGATTTAAAATTTGTCTTAAGGTAGGATAGAAACAATTGAGGAAAAAGTGAGGTTGGAGTAGAGAAAGAAGATCTGAAAAGCCATCTCCTAGCCCTGAAAACCAGAGAAAGAGAGGACAATTGTCTGCTTTCCACGGAAGCTGTGCTGCTTTCCTTCTTGTCCTACTGCCCCTCCCACAAGAGCAGCTCCCCTTGAATAAAGTGAATAATCCAGATGAGCTCAGTCCTTGGCCATTCCTGTACCTCTGAAGATCTTGATTTCCTTGAGCCCATAAATTCTTTTTGTTGGAGAAAACTGTCAAATGACTCATTCCTCCATCCAGAACTCTGCCAGGGCTAAATTAGTTTTCTTTATATATTTTACTTTTCATTGTCACCAAAGCTCTTAACAAGATTAAAGAAACACAAAGCTCTGGCCTCGTTCGCACATTCAACACATTTTATTGTCTTTAGCTAAGACACTAGGGATATGGAAGATTCCAGAGAGAGGAGGACCCTGCCCTCCTAGAGCTTGTATTCACATGGGAGACTTTATGTGGTTATAATCACAATTGGATTAAATGGTATTAATCTGGCTCTTAAATTGTAAGCTGCTTTGTGAGTGAGATCTTGTCTAAAGAATCAAGGAAGGTTTCCTTGAGAAAGAAATGGCATTTGAAGTGAGTGTTGCAGGGCAGCAGCTCAGCAAAGAGGAGAGGGAGGAGAGTTCTGTAGAAAGCATGTGAAGGTCCGGAGGAGAAAGGGCGCCCAGAGAGCTGGGTTTGTTCTTCCTGTTAGCAGTGTTTCTGAGCTCGAATAAACATAAGAATTATGTCAGCTGGCAGGCTGGGAAGTAATTTAAATTAGACTTTGGCTTCAAGAGAAACATAAACTACCTTTGGGATCTCCACTTGGAAATCGTGGTAGTTGATAGCTAAGGTCTCTTCAATAACTAGCCTTATCCAGCCAGCAATACAAGCTTCTAGATCTTCTATACAATAATCTCTTCTAACTAGCAACAATATCAAAGCCATTCAGGAAAAAATAACTTTGCACTGTCACAATTTCTAAGGTGGAGTTGGGTACAGTATCTGATTGAATCCTTTCTGCCATCCTTTGAGAGAGTTGTTACAGAGAAACAAGCTCTAACAAGTTATGACACAAACACTATTTATCCATGGAATTGGAACTTGAAACCAAGTCTTCTAGTTCCAAATTCTGTATTCACTACCCTAGACTCTGATTTAGGCTGATTTGGAGTCTGCAGGCTTTAGTCTCACTGTGTGACTTTAGGCAATGCTTTCTTAGGTGAAATAACTTTTAAAAACAGGCTTTGAAAAGAGGGCAAGAATTCAAGGACTGAGAAGAGAGGACCCAGCCCATTTTCTGGAGGGGTGGTCTTTGGCATAAGGTCAGAAGGGGGTCCCACTGCAGTTTGGGGAAGGCATTCTGTCTGCATATCTAAACAGGGAGTGAAACTGCTGTGTCATCCCCCTAACTTAAAAGAATTTTGGAAAATGCGGGTTCCTTGTGGGGCAGCTATAAAAATGGCTGAGAGAGGATCCTTTTTTGAAAGAGCAGTTGTAGAGCCCTACAGTTCCTCTAGGAATTGGTTTCTTGGATCACACCTTGAGACGACTCACTTTTCTCTGGCTCTTGACCTTTCTGCAGGCAAAGAATCTTTCTCCCAGGCTGAAGTTTGACTCTGGTCAAATCATTAGTGTTAGTCTCAAAACTTTGGTAGTTTGTGCAGCCAGCAAAACCAAGCAATACCCAAAGGTATCTGCAGCAAACCTGAGTCCTAAGCTACAGGCTAAAGCAAAAATCCCTAGATTAGGGTTTTGGCATTCATTCAGTCATTCAGCTACGTTACAGACACTGATAGTCACAGTGGGAAGTACAAAGATATTTGCTTGAAGCTGCCTCTTTCCTAATATTGGAAAGTCTACATAATGCATTTAAGAAATAGTGTTTCTACTCTGCCAGGCACTGTCCTAGGCTGATACCCACTCTTGTGTTAAGAATTTCTTATATTTGCACAGCACTTTCATATACAATCTGTCAAAATCCTGTAAATAGAATACATCATAGCCCCATTTTACAGAGAGTAAAACAGAGGGTTAGATTTATGGTCAGGTAGCTGGGCAGGTAGACCCAAGTGCCATTCCTTGTGCTTTGGGATGAAATCTGCTATTTTCACTGCACAACACAATTACTAGAGAGAAAAACCTCCTTAGACAGTGATTCATAGCTGTGGGGATCATGAGAAGTTTAAAATTGTTCCCTAGAACTCAAGTTCCTTAGAAGCTTGCAGGGATTTCCATTTTGAAAACACTGGGAATTAATTTTGAGTTTGCTAAATTGCTGATTTTTTTTTGTTTGTTTTAGTTTTAATCTGTGTGAGAGCAGTGTTTCTCAAGCCAGCCCTGTATCTCCCTGAACGCTTTTGTCTTCTCCTTGAACTCACTGCCACTTGCATGTATATGCATCTTACATCTACTCCTCCACCCAAGATCTCTCCCAAGATCCAGCCATGACTTTCCAGCTGGTGGACATTGCCACAGGGACTCCCCCACCAGCACGTCAAACTTCAAGCCTCGAACCAAATAACTTCTCCACAAATACATTCTTTTTGTGTCCTTTATCTGAATTAATTGTATCGTCATCCTGTTAGTGGTCAATTTCAACAACTTCCTCCCATCCATTTTACCAAATCCCAATAATTTCTCCCTTATGGTACCTCACAGCCATCTTCATCTTTCTAACCCTGTTAATTACTGACTGAACTCAGGACTTCCTTATCCTTCTTTGGATGATTACTAAAGTCACCACCTTCCTGCCTTTTACATTCATTCTTCACGCAGTCGTCAGAGAAATCTCTCTAAACAGTCTTTTAAATCTGTTAGTGACTATTTCCGGCCTCTCTACCTTTTTGAGCTTCATTACGCTGCGTCACCCCCTCTAAACAAAATGATCGTGCCATACTAATCTGGTCTTTATTCTTGAGTCACACTCTGTGTTCTCGCTGCCGTTGCCATTCACGTTCTCTTCCCTCAGCCTGCCATGCTGCTCCTTGCTCTTCCTACTTACCCTTCAAGGCTTCAGGGCAGATGCCTTTTCCAAGAAGCCCTCCCTGACCCCCACATTTAGATGAGTTGCTTCCTCTGCATTGCCTCGCTGCAGGGTTTAGGTTTCTTTCTGGCCCTTGCTTATATGCACCATCTGTCTTGACTCTACCAAATTTTAAACTTCTTAAAGCAGAGGTCTTTTTCCCTCAGCGCTTTCCACATTGTAGGCTCTTAAATGCTAATTGAAGAAATTGCTTCAGAGGCAGCATTTTAAATGAGGGAGAGGAGCTGGTGGACAGACCGGGCACTGACCTGCCTCACTAGAGTCTGGATTGCTGAGCTAGTGGAAGGTTGCAAATGTGACCAAGAGTTGAAGTCAAGGTTCTGCCTTGACGATTGCGCCTATAATTTTGAAATGTGAATAGATGCAGGTTCTTTTCACTGTAAGCTTTTGAAAGTCTCACAGTATAGGCCTCCACATATTTGAAGAATTTGCAGAACATTGGCAGTAACATTTCATCAAGCTCCCAAGCTTTATATTTATAGATGATACATGCTTATGTTAAATCCTTTACCCTCCTCAGAAATTACCTCCTCACTGAAAATCAGCTGATTATGTTTACTCTAGTCGTGACTGAGAAGATAGAAAAGGCAGATCAGGAGAGCCCTCTTCCGGTTTTTCCTCCCAAAATGAGTATATATAATGTACTGATATCTCTTTCACCTATAAAATACTGCTGAGGAGTGACTCCTGTTGAAATTAAACAAGAATAAGATGGCTCTTTATGAAATTTCTCTTAGATTGACCTTGAAAACCAGTGCCTCTGGATGCTGAGAGACTCAAACAACTCAGGAAGTGGAAGACGGGACAGGTCAGTGAGCAGGAGCACTGCCCCTAGCGGAACAAATGTCCTACCTGGAATTTCTTTTCTCATAATCGGGGAGCCAGTCCTACTCAGTTCTACTTTTTTGTTTTCAAATCTAAAATAATTTATCATCCACCTGCCTGTACTTAATTTTAGGCTGCATATTTCCTGTTCATTTTCCTTTTTATTGCAAACGTTCATAAAGTAAGCATTAATTTTTAAAGTTAGCTTTCCATTTTAACATTTCTCTGATGTGAGCAATTATATTTTAAATGATAATTACTGAGTAAGCTAGACTTCTAAAGTTCAACCAAAATCAATTAGGAAAAAGGCTCCACATAGAACATGCTATATTTAAAGACTCATGCACATCCAAACTTGGGCTTTAAATTTTCATCCCACCAGTTCTAGATTTTTAAATCAGTCTTTGATATGAGATTTTTATAACTCCAAATAGAGAAATAACTGGCCACTTTATCAATTTCCAGCCCAAAAGTAAGTTGTTAGTCTTCTTGGGAGGCTTTAGATTAAAGGGTTTGCCTTATGAAAACATTACACAATAGCTATATTAAAGAATGAATATTTTTAAATTACTAGTAATAACAACTTGTATTTTCAGTCAACAGATACTGAGCACCTACTATGTGCCTGGTACTATTCCAAGCATTGGTCTACATCAGTGAAGAAAACAAAAATTCCTGCCCCCACAGAATTTACATTCCAGTGAAGACTGATTGGCAAATAAACAAAATATATGGTGTGTCATCTGGTGTCAAGTGCTATGCAAAAATTTTACGTAGGGAAGGGGGCTAGTGTATACTGGATGGGAGGGGTTTCAGTTTGAAACAGGCTGGTTAGAATAGGCTTTCAGAGAAGGTGACAGTTGAGTGACAGCCTAAAGAAGGTGAGAGAGTGAGCTGTGGCAAAATGGAGAGAGCTTTCTAAGCAGAGATGCAAAGTTCCTGAGGCTGGAGCAGGGGGAACAAGAGGGAGAATAGTAGGAGATGAAGTCAAAGAGACATTGGGCAACAGGAGGGTGTAGGGCCTTGTAGAACAATATTAGAACTTTGGCTTATGCTCGGCGAGCCACTCACTGGAGAATTTTAAGCTGGGGAGTGACATGGTCTGACTCAGATTTTGAAAGGATCACTCTGGTTTTTCTGTTGAGAATAGTTGTAGAGAATGCAAGTGCAGAAGAAAGGAGACCTGTTAGAAGGCTATTGCAATAGTATAGGCAAGAGATGAGGGCTTGGATACAGAGAGGCGGTCAGATTCTGGATATATTTAGAAGGTAGAGCCAACAGTATTTTCTGACTTATCAGGTGTGGGGTGTGAGAAAAGACTCAAGAATGACTCCCAAGTTTTTTGGCCTGAGCAACCAGAAGGATAGAATCGCCATTAGTGAAGATAGAGAAGCAGGTTTAGTTCATTTTTGTCATGATAAGTTTGAGATTCCTATTAGACACCCAAATGGAGAGGTCAAGGAGGCAGTTGGATACATATGGGTCTGAAGTTTGGGGGAGTGTGCAGGGCTGAAAATACAAATTCAGAAGTCATCAGCTTAGAGCTGGTTTATGAAGCCATGGGCTCTATAAATAGGGACTAGGAATGGTCCAGGGACTGAACTAAGGCACTCCCTGGGAGGATGAGGGAGAAGTGGTGAAGAAGGCTAAGAAGAAGCTTCCAGGGAGGCAGAAGGAAAACCAACGGACTGTGGTGCCCTGGAAACCAAGTGACAGCAGCTCTCCAAGGAGGAATCATCAACTATGTCAAATGCTCTTAACAGTTGAAATAAGGTGAGGACTGAGAACTGACCTCTCTCTTTTTGCCCAAGAGCAGTTTTTTTTTTGGGGGGGGGAGGAAAAACTTAATTGGAATGGGTTCAAGAAAGTATGAGCAGAGAGGAATTGGAGAATGAGTAGAAACAAGGAGTCTTGCTTTAAACGAGTGAAGAGAAATGAGGACATAGCCCGTATAACTTCCAGACTAATCAATCAAAGTCAAGCCAGTAACAGAAGGCAGAAAAGGAGGGGGGAAAGGAGCAAAGAGCAACTAGGAAGAATATGGAAGAAATAAGCCTCGATAGGTCAGTAACCACAAGATATAAAATGGATTATATTTATCAACTAAAAGTCTCTCAGGTTAAAATAAAAACAATTCAACTGTATGCTATTTACAAGAGACTCACCTAAAACAATGATACCAAATGATTATAAATAATGAGATAGAAACTACATACTAGGAAAATGACATTAACATTGTCATTTTTGTTAAGTACTTCTCTTATAAAAGGAGAAATTAAAGAGGATATTATTAAAAGGGACAAAAGGGAATATTTCATAGAAACCTTGAAATACAGAAAGCAAGAACTGGCAGCCACAGGGAGAAATGAACAAATCCACAAGCAGTGCTGCTGAGGGTAAGTCAACCAAACGCGAGGACAAGCGCCCACGGGCTTGGTGACCTAGAGGTCCGTTGGTAACTTTGATAAGAGTGATTTCCATAGTGCAGTGGGAACAAACCCCTGACAGGAGTAGGTCCGTGAGGGAATGGAAGGTGAGGCTGGATATATAAAGAGACGCAAA